>JAMZAV010014183.1:0-11927 GCA_024449915.1 Sweltsa coloradensis
AATCCCCCTAACCAACCGAGTTAGCTTGTGATCGATATTACTCTTAATATAATAATATAAAGTTTTTTAAACTACTATACCTGAACGCATCCATCAAAATGGCTAGGAATCTGGATTATTATTATTATTATTATTTATTTTTCTGTTCAACATTACATTTACATGGATGTGTTACAGAAAGGGGACAAGAAACGAGCCGCAGCGACCCATACAGTAGATGTCTTGTCCCCTGGCCTTAATTCTAATTTATTTTTCTAGTGAGTGATGATGATCGATGAGAACATTAATTAATGAATAAGTGAATGAATGAATGAATAATGAATGAATGAATGAATGAATGAATGAATGAATGGATGTATTTACATTGTTGCACAGAATTAATGAGATGCGTCCCTAACTATTATTATGAATTATATTAAATTAAATTACTAACTAAAACAGGCGACATAATCCAGTCCATATTCGAATCATTGTCCGTGTGTACATAGCGGTTCGTCATAAGATGAGTGTGTGAAATAAATAGATATGGTATTCAAATTAGGAGATGACTGATAGATGAGAGATGATTTTGTGAGATTGTTTATGATATGTGATGTTTATGAGAAATGAGTTTTAACTGCCGATTTGAAGTGTGTTGCGGAATCACATTGCCGGCGTATGCTGTGAGGCAATGAATTCCACGTTGTAGCAGATCTGTGGAAGAATGATTTTTGATAGGCTGCAGTGCGACAGGTTGGAGGTCTTAGATAGACGCCCGTCTATTTCCTCTTCCCAGGTGGACGTACCTGTACTCCACTTCCAGCCGTTTTAGTGGGTCCAGGTCTATTGTCTCGCGAAAACTATTTGTAAGAAAAAGTGTGTCTGTTTGGTTAATGATATTGTTTATTGTTGGAATTTTGCATTTTGTACGTCTTATTGTTGCACTCTTTTCATGGCCCAGAATGAATTAGTTGCTCGGTTTTGTATTTTTTCTAGAGTTAAAAGATTTGATTCAGTTGTGGGATGCCATGCGGGGATGCCATAGAGAATTATTGGCCGCACTAATGTTAAATATATTGTTCGAATGACTTTGGGCTTGCATCCTTTCAGATTCCTGTACAGGAAGCCGAGGAGTCTTGACGTTTTTATTCTCAAGTTATCTACATGGCGATTCCACTTTAGATCTGACGAGATATGCAGGCCCAAGAGCTTGACACTGTCGGTTACTGATATTTTATTGTCCTGAATGATGTATTCAAAGTTGATGGTAGAAGGTGATTTTTTTAGTCGGAGACACACAGATTTTTTTACGTTTAAAGGCATGCTATTCACTTTGCACCAAACTGCGATGTTGTTGAGGTCGTCCTGAAGGGCCCTGGAGTCTAGTACGGTGATAATTGGCCGGAAGATCGTGAAGTCGTCGGCGTACTGGAGACATTGTGAGTTGACGCATGCCGGGAGGTCTAGCATGTAGATGACAAAAAACAGGGGACCAATTACGCTGCCCTGGGGTACCCCGGATGTGACGCTTCTAGGACGTGAAGTGGCGCCCTCCGAAGATGACACTCTGTTGCCGGCCAACAAAGAAGGAGCTGCACCATTGTAGTAGGTTCCCTCTGATTCCGTAATGGTGCAACTTGTTTAGAAGGCGGTGGTGTGGCACTGAATCGAATGCTTTGCTCCAGTCCAGAGAGACTACGTCGATTTGCTTCGTGTTTTGTTGGTCGAATGTGTGTTGCCATTCTTCAATTAGATTCGTCAGCATGGTTTGTGCACGAGCGTTTTGGTAAGAACCCGTGTTGATTGTTGTTGATTAGCCCGTTAGATTTCATGTGATCGAATATAGTTGTCGAAATCATTTTTTCTAGTAGTTTACAGACCACCGATGTGAGGGCGATAGGTCTATAATTCTCTATATTTCCTTTGTACCTGATTTAAAAATTGGCACTATGTGTGCTTGTTTCCAATCAGATGGGATGGAACCGGCTGACAGCGAGGTGTTGAAGATGCTCGTAAGAGATGGTGATATGGCAACAGCGCACTTCCGTAGAATTCTCGGCGAGATGCCGTCTGGGCCAGTGGCCGCCCCCTCTCGCAGATTACGCAGGTGTTCGGTAACTGTTGCTTCCGAGAATACAAGTGTTGTAGGGGTAGAGGGGGGGAAGGAGCATTCAACCCTAGGAACGGCGAGTTCTCTGGCCTCGAGAAGTTAGCCTTGAAAACATTGCTGAAGGCTTCCGCTATGTCTGTCGGATCTTTTATCTGCTCTCCTTTGTCCACATAGAAATCCGGGCGGTGCTACCACATTTAGCTGAATAGTTCTAGAAACTGCGCTCCCCTTAATAATCCCTAACCAACAAAGTTAACTTGTGATCGATATTACTCTTAATATAATAATATAAAGTTTGTAAACTACTATACCTGAACGCATCCATCAAAATGGCTAGGAATCTGGATTCTAGTTAACTGCGCTCTCCCTTAATAATCCCTAACCAACCGAGTTAGCTTGTGATCGAAATTACTCTTAATATAATAAAATAAAGTTTTGTAAACTACTATCCCTGGACCCTTATTCTGTTTCGATTCGACAGCTCTCACTTTTCACTTTTTTCGACACGTCTCATCTCACCCAAAAGTGACACCTCTCATGTGTGCGATTCTGTTTACAATTCGAAATCGAAAAAGATCAATGTCGACCGGAAGTGCGAGTTTTCGAGAAGTGAGACCTCTTGGCCAATCAGGAGGTTGGAATTTAAAATGCGCGCTATTAAATAAAAAGTGGGGTTATGTTTGGATTTGCACTTCGAATATCTTTACGAGATTTGTGTTTTAAAAATGAATACAATTGTAGTGTCCTCGTGAAAATGTGTAAACTATGATGGTTGAAATATGTAGAACAATTCAATTAGCAGAATTTAGGCGATGAAAATAATTACGGAACATGTAAACATATGGGTCATGATGTGGGTTAAAAGTTAGGTTATGGTGTCCGTCTACCAACATGAAACAGGAATATCACGCGTAAATGTACAGGAATATGCCTTGCTTATGTAAAATACTTGCACAGAAAATAATTAAACCACCTTTAAACTACAATGGAACTTAGGCCCTAGTTATTCAGAATTTGATTGTTATGATGTTGTTGTTGTTGTCGAGTTTTTAAGGCCACAAAGCGTAGTACGCGTAGTAGTTTTCATCCGAGTTTTCACGGACCAATCCACGCCCGTCCTTTGCCGGCCTCGACCAATCACGTAGCCGTATTGACTTCTCACCAAGAATTATTTCAGTGAGAAGTTGTCACTTTTTTCGAACGATATATCGCAATGTTTCGATATCGATAACCAAACAGAATCGCAGTTGTCACTTCTCACCCAAGTGAGAGCTGTCGAATAGAAACAGAATAAGGGTCCTGAACGCATCTATTAAAATGGCTAGGAATCTGGATTCTAGTTAACTGTGCTCCCCTTAATAATTCCTAACCAACCGAGTTACTTGTGATCGATATTACTCTTAAAATAACAGAGATAGATTAACGATCTCTTTACATTCCTGCACTTTTTCTCTAGTAGAAGGCTTGTGATCAATAAGAATTTTATATTTTATGTCAAAATAATGCTTTAAATAACAGCATAGGACTATAGACAAAGATTTCTCTAACTGGTAAAATATCAAAAAGTAAAAACAAATCCGAGACACATCTCCCATCAACTATTTCTCTTGCACTCATCATTATTATAATTTTATTTTGTTATGATATTAGACTTAAGTTGTGAGTAATACGCATTACCCCAAGCCGATATACCGTGCGATAAAACCGACTCAGCTAGAGCAATAATATATATACACACCATTTTACGGTATTAAAACGAAAGGATATCTTTTTAATGGCGTAAAGCTGATAAGCGCAAGATCTTTGTCTATTGCATAGTTTCCCTATTTAAATATACTAGCAAAATCTTTGATCTATTTCAAGACCAAAATTGGGTTTACTGTAAACTGAAGTATTTTTTTACTGACGTGAACATATAATCTAAACTTTGCAAGCGTTTCTAAGCAAACAATTAAAATCAGGAGCAATTTCCTCTATACTGGCATTCCGGTTGGCGTTTAAAGGTGGGCAGATATGCTCAATTCTAGTTTTTTTCGCGTTGATAAAATAATGATAATGAGGTGCATAACCCCAAAGCAAGCAATGCATGATTCCCTTCAATAAAACAAATAAAAATAAGCGTAATTTTGATTTTTGTTATAACATAGCATAAATAATATAATTGATAAAGTACAACGGTATTGCTACTAATAGTTTGAGGCCACTTAATCGATTTGCATATAGAATCTTTCGAATTTGAATTCACCATCACTAAAATTCCATATTTTTATATCAATTAAGATTACTTACTTCAGTAATAAGCGTCCATTAACTTAGTCAAACTAAATGTGATAGGCGCTTGTTAACTTTTTAAAACACGATGATACAAACATTCTTTAGGTGAAAATAAATGTATTAGAGCAAACAGAATAGTGACTTTTTTTGCTTGTAAAATAAATAAAAAATTGATAACTGTTATAATGGGATACAACTAAATTTTCATTACAATTATTGTGCGATTTTTGCGCCTACATGATAAATGTTCGAATTCTTATTTACACGATGCAAAAAGCTTTCAGCACGCAACCATCTAGGCTAGGCTAGGCTACAACAGGTGGATCTAGTATAAATACCCCTAGCGCAGAGCTGAGCAGCAACAGTCTACCCATCTCTTAGTGAACCACTACTAGACTACCAGGCTCAGAATGTCAGGCAAGACCGTCTTCCTTATGGTGCTGGTTGTAGTCGCCCTGGTGGGAGGTGAGTTGATGTAGGCTAGGCTACAACAGGTGGATCTAGTATAAATACCCCTAGCGCAGAGCTGAGCAGCAACAGTCCACTTATCTCTTATAATTATATTTTCCACTAACTAATATCACTAACTTTATTTTCAGAATTCTACATTGTGAGCGCCGCCCCCAAACAGTCGGTAAGTTTTTTAATGTCAACTCTCAGGTAACAAAACTTTTCTTGTTTTGTCTTTTCAAAAAAATACTTGAACTAGCATTCTCAAGTTTCATAATATTATGAATAATCAAACCAAAAGTGTTACCTTAAATTGGTAAATATTCTATTACCAATAGCCAGAGCTCATTTTAATTTTATTTAGGCTTTTATCCCTTCGTATTTACTTTTCTCACTATCATTTTCGGACGGCTCTTGTAGGAATATTTGTAAATAGCCCCCTAGGTAGTAGGATAGCATGTAGGTTCTCATATCGCCTGGTTTCTGATTTCAGGGGGGACCTACAGATGAAAAGGCAACTGGAGACGATTTAACCTCTTTGGTGACCAATCTCCTGAGAACAGGTAGGTATCCTTCAACAACACACAGGCACAGGCACAGACACGCACTCATACTTAGAGAAAACGCCTGATTTTAATTCATGTCTCGTGTTCTTTAGTTCAAGCGATTCTACAACAAGTAAACCTCTAAAATTAGAAGAAAATCTACGACCGAATGGCAACATCGCTCAACGACCTTGGCTCTACTGTTCGCTGACCTTGGTATTGGCAACAATTTCATGTGCTACTCTGCTACCCCAGGAACTTCAAGCACCTTTATTACTTCAAGATACGAATAGTGTGAACACAAGAAAGTGGATACATTTATTTTCTCCTGTTTACTTGTTGAAGCCTTGATACTGTCTACGAATTTCCTTTTAGCCTTAGTTAGACACAAATTCTATATTTTTTCTGGTTTCTTGTGTTAAAATTCTAGTTTTTTACGTTTCGCATGTGTTAATGTGATAATTGAATAAAATTTGTTTAACCAAAGATGTATTTCTCGTTTAAATTCCAAATTATTAATATGAATTCTATGTTTCCTATAAACGAAATATGTCAACTTCACCGACAGTGTTGGCTCGAGCGTTAAGTGCACGACTCTGATTCGGGGGGTCCCGTGTTCCAATCCCGCCGAAATCGGAAATCCTGACTGAAATTTTTCTGAGGTTTTCCTCAGTCGTTAATGTGAATGCAAGGGATTAAGTCCTCTTAAACAGCCCTCGGACATCCCTTCACAATTGTCCTAACTCCAATAGTTAACACCTGAAGAGGGGATGTATTGCACCCTGGGCAGATTTAACATGTGAAATTTATATTCCTTCAAAGCTATTAGTGTTGAAACTTGCGGCGTGCCCGTACCCGAAGTTTCTAGATGAGGCGAGTATTACATACTCGGTGCCGGGTCATTCAACGCGACTAACAATTGTAAAATTGTTGTGCATTTTTGACAATTCCTTATAAACCATTTTTGGTTGAGCGTAGCGAGCGAATAGAAGATTTCATTTCACTACACTGGAGGAAAAAATCCGGAATGTTTTTTTTGTATTTTTGTTTGTATTTTTGTGTGTTTTTTAACCCGATTCCAGCTAAGCCGGTACTCCAATTACGATGAAATTTCCTGGAGACCTTCTTAATCTCTAAACTTAGAACTGCCACGTATTTGAGCGCAATCGAAAAATTATTTCTCATTAAAATCGCAATTTTCCATTTTTTTCGATTTTAAAAAACTTTCTTTTACTTATGACACCTGCATGCTTTATTCGATTGTAATGATTTTTTCGCAGAATCTTAGTTTTATGAATCAATATATTCGTGTGAAATTTGAGCGCAATCAAAAAATTATTTCTTATGAAAATCGCATTTCTACGATTTTTTAAATTTTTAAAACATTCTTCCACTTGTAACACCTACATGCTTTATCCGATTGAAACGATTTTTTACAGAACCTTAATTTTATGAATATATGTATTGGTGTGAAATTTAAGCGCGATCAAAAAATAATTTCTCGTGAAAATCGCAATTATACGCCTTTTTTCGCTCAAAAAAAAATTCTTCGTCAAAAAACACCTACATGCTTTATCTGATTGTAATGATATTTTCACAGAACCTTAATGTTATGAATTTATATATTTGTGTGAAATTTGAGCGCAATCGAAAAATAATTTCTCATTAAAATCGCAATTTTACGCTCTGAAAAAGCGTTTGCGAAGCTTCCTAGTTAGCCTTAATACTAGACCCAGATTTTGATACAAATGTTTATAGTTTTGGAAGTTCTAAACTTTTATTGGCACAAATATTAAAGTTACGCGAAATCGATACCAACAGTTCTAGGAACTATAAATTATTGTACTAAATTTTTGGATGAGCGAAGCGAAGACTTCAATTTCACTGACCCCCAAATAAATTTAGCTCGTTTTTTCCCCTTTTTTTCTATCTGATGTTTGTTCGCTCTCCACCAGGCAAACGGCATATGCGATCTAGATGAACATTGGAGGGGACCTTCAAAATCTATGAACTAATAAACCAGCCACGTTTTTGAGCACAATCGAAGAAATATTTCACATGAATTTCGTACTTTTACGATTTTTATTGCAAAATTTTCGTGACATTTTTGTCGATTTTGACCAAACGGGTGAGGGGGGGGGGGCACAACGTTCATATTTTACAAGGACATTAATGTAATGGTGATGAATTGCTTTTTGAAAGAAAAAGTTGAAAAAGTTAGCCAGAATCCTCATAAATAAAGGTT
Source organism: Sweltsa coloradensis (assembly GCA_024449915.1). Taxonomy (NCBI): domain Eukaryota; kingdom Metazoa; phylum Arthropoda; class Insecta; order Plecoptera; family Chloroperlidae; genus Sweltsa; species Sweltsa coloradensis. The sequence continues at coordinate 7,604 of JAMZAV010014183.1, forward strand.
TTAATGTAAGTTTTTTGAGGAATATAATACCAATTGACAAGAAACAATAGAAACTTGACAACAATCACCTACAATGCGTAGGCAGCAAAACAAAGCACTTGCAAAAGTAAAGATATCCCACGCAAACTAAAAACTTTAAAAATCTCATCCATCAACGTGGCAGGACTTTAGCGTTTTCCTAGTAGTGCAATATTTTCGTGACATTTGGGCCGATTCTGACCAAACGGTTGGGGCTACAAAGTTCATATTTTACATGTACATTAATTGGTTATGGTGATGTTGTAGGGTACCTTTTGAAAGAAGAGTTGGAAAAATTAGCCAGAATCCATAGAAATAAAGGTTTTAATTTAAGTTTTTTGGGTAATATAGTAACAATTAACAAGTTACAATAGAAACTTGACAACAATCACCTACAAAACATTCAAAAATCACTTTCAAAAGTAAAGATCGAGATCCAACGCAAACTAAAAACTTACAAAAAGCTTATTCATCAACGCGACTCAAAAACACTTTCGCGAAGCGGGCTAGTTATTTTAATTGGATGAGCGAAGCGAAGACTTCAATTTCACTGACCCCCCCCCAAAAAAAATTAGCTCGGGTATTTTTTCTTTTTTTCTGTCTGTTTGTTCGCTCTCTACCGGGCAAACGGAATATGCGATTTTGATGAAAATTGGAGGGGACCTTCGGAATCTCTAAACTTAGACCTGCCACGTTTTTGGGTACAATCGAAGAAATATTTCTCATGAATATCGTATCTTTACGATTTTTTTTTAAAATTTTTAGTGCGATATTTTCGTGACATTTGGGCCGATTCTGACCAAACGGGTAAGGCTATAACGTTCATATTTTACATGTACATAAGGGTTATGGTGATGTATTACCTTTTGAAAGAAAAAGTAGGAAAAGTTAGCCAGAATCCATAAAAATAATGGTTTAAATTTAAGTTTTTTGAGGTATATAATAACAATTAACAATTAACAATAGAAACTTGACAACAATCACCTACAATGCGTTCAAAATGCATTTGCAAAAGTAAAGAGATCCCACGCAGAATAAAAACTTACAAAAAAGCTCATCCATCAACGCGACTAAAAAATTCGTTGGCTAAGCGGCCTAGTTAGAGCAAATGGAGGGTTCGAGAGCTAGTGTAACGGCTTCGTTCTGCTCGACGTCTGCTCGGCAGTCCGGGTTAGTGGAGGAACCTACCTATGACTGTCAAGGTAACACCGTCCTTTCTGATAGTACTCTTAGACAGGAGTAGGCTACGTGCCGGTACCACGGTTTCCCCTTCTCCTTTCTCTATTAAATTTGCACTTGTGGATTACACTTACATCTTACATCTACGTTTGTATTTTTAATAAATACACTAGTTTCAAATAAGTAAGTTTAAACATACAGAAAATTTAAATTCAACTGTAGCAACTGTTTGTTGATGTTTTTGAGATTGAATGAAAGTGTGTGTGTTAGTGTGAGTGCGAGTGTGAGTGTGAGAGTGAGTGTGAGTGTGAGTGTGAGTGTGAGTGTGAGTGTGAGTGTGAGTGTGAGTGTGAGTGTGAGTGTGTGAGTGTATCGATAAGAGTTTGTACTGTGGTATGCGTTTTGTATAGAAATCTACTAGGCCGCTTCGCGAACGCTTTTTCCAGTCGCGTTGATGGATGAGCTTTTTTTTGGAATATTTCTGTCCAATGATTACGTTTTTATGTGGAATCTCCTTACTTTTTCTATAGTTACTTGATATTACTTGTTCATTATACACCTGTAAAAGGCTTATATTAAAACCTATAATTTTGACCAACTGTTTTAACTTTTTCTTTCAAGAGGCACTACATCACCATAATCTTTATGTCAATGTTAAATATGAACGTTGTAGCCCCACCCGTTTGGTCAAAATCGGCCCAAATATCACGAAAATATCGTTTTAAAAACCGGAGATATAATCGTAAAAGTACGATTTCTATAAGAAAATGTTTTTCAAATGTCTCTAAAATCATAACATATATGATTTCAGTGATTTTAAACGATCCTATAAAGTTTCATCAATATCCGAGTAGCCATTTGCCAAATATCACGAAAATATCGCACTAAAAATCGAAAAAATATCGTAAAAGTGCGATATATGAGAAATATTTCTTCGATTGTACCCAAAAACAATACAGCTCTAAGTTCAGAGATTTCGAAGGTCCCCTCCAAATTTCATCAAGATCGCATATGCCGTTTGCCCGGTAGAGAGCGAACAAACAGACAAAAAAACTAACAAAAACAAAACACCCGAGCTATTTTTCTTGGGGTAACGTAAGTAAACTAGGAAGCTTCGCAAACGCTTTTTTAAGTCGCGTTGATGGATGAGCTTTTTGTAAGTTTGAGTGGAATCTCTTTACTTAACAAGTGCTTTTTGAACGCATTGTAGGTGATTGTTGTCAAAATTCTAGTGCTACTTCTTAATTGTTATTGAATACATAGAAAAAACTGATTTAAAACCTTTATTTATATGGTTTCTGGATATTTTTTTCAACTTTTTCTTTCAAAAAGCAATACATAACCATTACCTTAATGTCCATGTGAAATATGAACGTTGTAGCCCCACCCGTTTGGTCAGAATCAGCCCAAATGTCACGAAAATATTGCACTAAAAATCGAAAAAAATCGTAAAAGTACGATATTCGTGAGAAATATTTCTTCGATTGTACCCAAAAACGTAGCAAGTCTAAGTTCAGAGATTTCGAAGGTCCCCTCAAATTTTCATCAAGATCGCATATGCCGTTTACCCGGTAGCGTGCGAACAAACAGACAGAGAAACTAACAAAAAACAAAACACCCGAGCTATTTTTCTTGGGGTATCGTAAGCGAAAAAAAAAACAAAAAAACAGAAAGTCAAATTGAAGTCTTCGCTTCGCTCATCCAAAAACAAACAAAAAACACAAAGTCAAATTGAAGTCTTCGCTTCGCTCATCCAATAAGAGCATTCAATTGTAACAAAAAAGACCTTACTTAAACATATTATTGATTGTTTATTTATTTATTTATTTATTTATTTATTTATTTAACGTCTATCCTATTCAGTTATAAAAACTGATTTACAAAGGAGGAAAAAAAATGTTTTAAAACTATTTATATTTATGTTATGGATGTCAATGTCCTCTTGTTTCCTTACTATAGAGTTGTAGGTACTCTGAAGCCTGTTCATACATGAATACTTGTAAATACCAATTCTACACTTTGGCAATATAAAAAGATCGCAATTGCAGGTATTTTTGTTAAAATCAAGTAACTACAGAAACTTGACAACAATCAACTACAATACGTGCAAAATGCAAAGGTTTGGGACCCAGATTATTACCATAGCAATTAAACTACCTTATAAAAATTATCATCATTTAACAAAAATGATTTTGCAATATAACTTGAAGAAGTAAATAGATCCTACGCATACTAAAAACTAAGTAAAGCTCATCCATCAACGCGACTAAAAAAGCGTTCGCGAAGCGGCCTGGTAATAACTAGGGAAACGCTAAAGTCCCGCCGCGTTGATGGATGAGCTTTTTAAAGTTTTTAGTTTGCGTGGGATATCTTTACTTTTGCAAGTGCTTTGTTTTGCTGCCTACGCATTGTAGGTGATTGTTGTCAAGTTTCTATTATTTCTTGTCAATTGGTATTATTTACCGTAAAAAACTTATATTAAAACTTTATTTCTATAGATTCTGGCTAACTTTTTCAACTTTTTCTTTCAAAAGGTACTACATCACCATAAACTTAATGTCCATGTATAATATGAACGTTGTAGCCCCACCCGTTTGGTCAGAATTGACCCAAATGGCACGAAAATATTGCACAAAAAATAAAAAACTTATATTAAAAGCTTTATTTCTATAGATTCTGGCTAACTTTTTCAACTTTTTCTTTCAGAAAGCAATACATCACCATTACCTTAATGTCCGTGTGAAATATGGACGTTGTAACCTTACCCGTTTGGTCAGAATCGGCCCAAATGTCACGAAAATATCGCACTAAAAATCGAAAAAAATCGTAAAAGTACGATATCTATGAGAAATATTTCTTCGATTGTACCCAAAAACGTAGCAAGTCTAAGTTCAGAGATTTCGAAGGTCCCCTCCAATTTTCATCAAGATCGCATGTGCCGTTTGTCCGGTAGAGAGCGAACAAACAGACAGAAAAACTAACAAAAAACAAAACACCCGAGCTATTTTTCTTGGGGTAACGTAAGTGAAAAACAAACAAAAAAACAGAAAGTCAAATTGAAGTCTTCACTTCGCTCGCTACGCTCGTACGCTCTCCAAAAAAATTCATATTTATTTTTTTTTTTCCA
>JAMZAV010014184.1:0-14830 GCA_024449915.1 Sweltsa coloradensis
AAAAAAATCCTAAAATTGCGATTTTCATGAGAAAAAATTTTCAGATGTGCTCAAAAACGTGGCAGTTCTAAGTTCAAAAGATTTTGAAGACCTCCATAAAATTTCATCGCAATCAGAGTATTGGTTTAGCTGAATCGTGTTAAAAAACAGACAAAAAAAAGAAAGAACAGAAAGAAAAAAAGAAAGAAAAATAAAAAAAGGGAAAAAAAAAAATATTCCGGTTTTTTTTCTCCATGTAGTGAAATGGAATCTTTGCTTCGCTCATCCAAATAGTAGCGGATTTAAATTTTTATGAATTATTTAAACTTGGGATAAATGATTAGGCAGTTTGACCCATGAAGCTGTTTTTTTTTACCCAGGTTAGCCAGTTACAGTCAACCATAGACAAACAAGTCCCGTAAGTAGTTTTTGAAACCAAAAAACTTGACTATAGATACAGATAGGGCTACCTGATTTTGTAAAATAATACCGCGGTTACAATATGGGAAAATATTTTTGAAAACTATTAACATTTAATGAACATGAATTTCCCTGGAATTTAAAGAAAAAAACTAGGGTTGTGCGAACCTGTGTGTTTTTTTTCACTTCGAACCGAACTCAAACTTTCAGTAGGTTGCCCTTCGAACTTCGAACTTGCAAAAAATTCCGAACTCGAACCTGAAACGAACTCGAACTGAACCTAAAAAAAATAATTAATGTTTGCTTTGACTTTTTCTTTTCCTTCTCGTTTTTCCTTTTCGTCGTTTTTCCTTTAAAATATGCCTTCAATTCGCACTCTCATTATAATATTCGCGGTCTAGGCATCCCCAAATGCTATTTCAGCACATTTGAATATTCCGCGCCCTTAAATGGAACTAGTTTTCAGCAGAGCCGATAAAGAAGTTTCCCTAACTTTTATCGACTCTAGTTCTAGCGATGGCCGACGGAGCGCGCCACGCGTGCCCGGCGAGTTTGACCTTCAAGCTTAGCGTCGTCAAAGCAAAGTTGGAAAATTGAAGGAAGAAAAATAAAATAAAGTCAAAGTACGCCAACCTACGATTTTAAAATACGTAAAAAGTGCATTAATGGAATGTTCACTAGCATTCTTTCTTCGATAGTTGATCGGGAAAAATAGTGATATAGACGCAACGAAAATAAAAAAGGATTCTTGTTTTCGACGCCGTGTAGGGCCTAGCCCTAAGCCTATTCCCGCATCAAGTCTCCTTTGTTGTTTATCGTAATATTTTGAAAGCATGCAGTCTCTAGGGCCAAGGCCTACTTTTTGCCGTCACAGTACACATGTAGTAGGCCTAGGTTGTTATGACTTTTTGAGCCTAGGCCCAGAAACCTCAGGGCCCAGCCCTTCTGTGATGATGGTTATTTTCAGTTTTCATAGGATTTCATGTGTTTAAAACTCGGTTGGCTGCACTGCACTTTGAATTTCGACAGCACGCTGCGCGCCCTGCATCCCCGGCGACTGGCGTAGTTACGATATCGAGCAGGAAGTTTCGAATTTCCCGAACTTTGATATTTTCGAACTCGAACACTATTTTTCAATTTCGAACCCGAACCGAACTTCTCTAAAGTTCGAGTTCGAGTTCGAAATTCGTAAGTTCGCACAAACCCTAGAAAAAACTTATTTAGAATACCGTATTTACTCGATTGTAGGTCGCACAAAAATTGAAAATTGAAAAGTCTAAAAGTGGGGTGCGACTTACAATCGCATGCAAACTTTTTGGAAAAAAAAAATCGGCGGTTTTTTAATAGATAATGATGTTCCCAAAACGAAAACTTCCCTGTACACCAAGACGTGCGGGGTCAGCTAATCACAGAACAATTACCACTCGACGCAAATACTCTCGTAACTGAAGACGTAGGAATTCGGAAAATTTTTTTTTGAACGGTCTGTAGTACAGCGAAAACAACTTGCCGGCCGGCTGCAGCGTCCGACAAAGGAGATGCGCGGGCACACGTGACTGGCCGGCCGGCCGGCAAGTTGTATTCGCTGGGTACTACAGACCATTCAAAACACATTTTCCGAATTCAAACGTCGGGCGGAAAAGTTTGCGGAAAAGTTCTTCGAATAACCACACTATTTCACACGTAAATTGACTGTAAAGGCCTAGATATTCTTTCAAATTACGAAATAAAAAGAAATTTTGAATAAACAGAATCTAATAGGCCTACACTGTTAAACCCTATACTGATCGTCGGGACCGATGTTTTTGTTCGAAAACAACATTTTCGAAGTATCTGAGTTTGAATTAGCAAAGGTTTTACTGTAGTCCTACCACTGAACAAGACTTACCAACTGCTTAATATTTTGCAGCAAACCTAGAACTTCTTTGGACCCAAGGCCTGATGGGATGTTGATGTTGAGGTGTTACTACCTTGTCCTTTTTTATTTAACAATGTAAAGAATTACAGGGCATGTCTACCTGCATATTAAATAGTGCGACCTACATTCGCATGCAAACCAGCTTTTCGATTTAGACATCTCCAAAAATGGGGTGCGATTACATTCGCGTGCGACTTACATTCGATAAATACGGTATTACTCACTGCAAAACCCAAAATGTCTTACCTGTATTCCTGCAAATGCAGCTTGAGTGAATCGATCCAAGTAGTGTGGGTTGCTCCGTTGTTCATATCAACATTGATGTAGATAGGATGGTCTCCAACTCCAGCATTGCATTCGGGTCGCCTAGACAAAACACATTATCTGTTAGGAGCTCAACTGAATATTAACTGAAATATTTAAACAAGTAAATAACTTGCAAAATTATTATTGTATCACTAGCAAATATTTAGCAACTAAGTTTAGAATAATGACAATTCTTATATCATGTACTTGATGCACTGGAAATTAATACAAACAAACAAAAAAAAAAAGCTTAGTGATTGAGTTGCCCCCAGTACCATACGTGTCATGGAAACTGTTATTTAATTTTTTCCTTTTTTTTCCCCCTATGCCAAAAGCTTGATTTTTAAATCAATTTTTCTTCCTGGCTATCCAGTAAATATATGCCTCTTCTCTGGGCCCGCTCAGGTTATTTGGCAGGGCGTCAATGTCAGATTTAAGTTGCGGCGCAGCTGAAGAGGTGGGGCTCTGTCCTGAAAAAACCCATGTACATAGTTTGCAAGTTGCTGGTTCCTTTGTGATTTGAAATCGACTCAGGTGGTGTTGCACGACGTCGTGTCCTGTGGCCAGCCGGAACTGCGCTGTTGCCACCTTTCTTGTCCAGGATTTGTCTGGCCCTTTGAGGACCTCGTCCCGCCATGGTTTATGATACATCTTGGCCTCTTAAAGTCTTCCATAGGATGTATTGAGGCCCTCCTTGGCAAGGTTTTTGCCAGAGTTGTAGGAGATACTCGCCGTATCAGGGGCAGACTTCTTCGAGCCCACTTGGGCCCTAGCACGTCGGCCTTCCTCGTTGCCCGGGATGTTGCAGGGGCTGGGCACCCATTAAATTTTAAGCACTTTTCCATGCATCACATTTTTTATTAAACTCTTTTTTTTTAAGTACACCAAAATTATTCCCAATAAATAAGTAGACGATGTGGTTGTGTCGACAACAAAGATGGTAGCTCAAGAGATTAGCGCGCTTTCTCCCCCAACCCGATTTATTGGTAGGTACGGAGTTAACAATTTAGGCAATTTTTAACCTTTTAATTACTTGCAGAGTAAAAAATAAATATAGAACTACTGGTTAGGTAGTAGAGTGGGTTTAGGCATAGGCCCTATACTACAATGACAATGTATAATTACATTTTTGTTATTGAAACAAAAAATTCCCAAACTCTTATAATAGCTTACAGCAGTCAGCCGCAGAACGTAAACACATAAGAAATATACCATTTTTGAGGTTAAAGATTAGGTATAACAATGCAAAAAAGTAACAATTTCAATCAATATTATATTACTACGACTAGATTACATGTACCCCAGCGAAAAAAAAATTAATCAAGAGGTCTGAAGATACCTACCGTTATCGACCTCGATCATGAATATTCGGTTCGTTCTGGTGTCCTCCTATTCGGGGAAACAAGGAACACTAGCGCAGCCAAGTGGTCGAACCGAAAACTATTATTTCGGGGGTACCGATCGCAGAACATCAAGAGCAAGAGGCAAGAGGTTGGTTTCTCAAATATATACCGACCTTACACAAAGAAATATTGTTATTAGGGTGTCCAACGATTACGATTAAATCGATTCGATTAATCGATTATTAATCGAAAACGATTTGCGATTTGCGATTTTACGATTTTGTTTTTTCGATTTTAAATTTTGCGCTGTTTTAAATTTAATTTTCAAGATCCGCCGCCTATTACCCGCGAGAAACGTTCCCGTACGTTACGTTTTCCCGCCAAATACGCCGTGATAACCGCCGATTTAATGTCTTGCTCGCCCGGAGATACGTTTTCCATCAATTTCTAGCACGCGAGATTGTTCCCCGATCCACATTTGATTGAAGCGACGTCGCAAAAAAACATCTTTCGTACCAGCCTTGCCTTGTCTCATGTGCGCATGCGCTGGCCGTGCAAGGTCGGAAGGAGTGGGCGGGTTTAAGGCTGCATTTGTTCAAGCGTTCCACGCGGCGTAGTTGGCGCGGCAGTCAATAAACACAGTAAACGCACTCAACGCGCCTGAAACGCCGACAGTATTTTGCACCTTTACGTAACATGGCTTTCTTGAGTGTGACAAAAGTGATTGCTCTGGTGTTGTGTTTCGGCCTGGGCCCAAGAGTTTTCGACAACATGGCATCAAAACAATTGAATTTGATCACAGCATTGATGCCAAATTCCATCTCGTATGCTTTATCTACCCCTCCACCTCCTCTTGATTATGCTCCCGACTGTCTTCTTCGAGATTTTTATGCGTGCTCAAGTCCCGCCACCGCGCCGATGCAAAAAACTCATCCCTTTTGCGCGGGCGATTCAAACTAACCGAAACCAGACCGAAGTTTGAAAGAAAACTAGCTACTATCCCGACATTGTACAAAACGTTTTAAAATCGATTTATAATCGATTATGGAGGTGAAAGTGAATTCGATTATCGATTATAATAATTTAATCGTTTGACATCCCTAATTGTTATATATATTCTTTCATTTACAAAATGATGATTTACAAAATGAGGAATGAGGGGAAAAAGGGTGCTTTTTAATTGGGAAACCAATCACTAAACACATGTGTGCCAGCAGTCCTGTACTTTCGTGGCCTCGGATTGAGGTGTAGTGTACCTGAACAACATTGTTCCCTGCTGATAATAGCTTTGAGAAATAAACCATCCTTAGCTAGAGACGTGACGCCCATGTTAAATATTGTACCAAAAAATTCTCTCCACTCATCAAGTTCATTCACAGAAATCTACGAGCGCTGCGAGCGCCACTAGAGTTTTGCTAGCTCGTGGCTACGCATGAAGTTCGTAAATGAAACATAGAGGTCGCCCCAACGTCGCACCGCGCCCGGCCGGAAGTGTATCAACTCCACGAACTAACTGAAACTCGGAAAGTATTGGGCGCCTATTTAAAATATACAATTTTGGGCAAATAATTTTGTTGATTCGTGGTAAATATTACAAACCCAGGCTTGCGAAATTGTCATCAATGGAAATCATTACAATACTGTAGACGAATAGTTTTTAAATACAGTAATTTAAAAAAACACTATCAAAAATAAAGAAATAACCTATTTCTAAATCTCGTTTGCATAAAGCATAGTAACGATCGTTTAATAAATATGTTTTATTACTATCTAACGCCATACGATTAGATGGGCGACCGACAATAAAACATACAAACAAAGAACGCATCCGACTTTTTTAATAAAACATGGTTGTTAAATTTGAAGTCTTTATTACGCTCATTCAATTCATCTGTTTGTTTACAAGTAATAAACATGTTTTTTAGCGCGCGGAAGTGGTTTAATTTAGCAACAAATAAAATACATACATGCCTAAAACAAATTGTATTTCTACTATGCTGCCTTCTAAATGGGATGACGATAAATAAATAAAGGTGAAATATTACAACATATGCTCTGATCTTAAATTTACATAACGCTTAATAAATCGTATGTTAGCTTGGAGTTCAGGCAAAGTTTTAAAATGGTGGAGTCGCGCCTGTGTGTAAGTTTGTCTGCAAGCTTAACATACCAGGAGAATCAATACAGTTTTCCAAGAATTTCACACATTGTTGCTCGTCGCTGTAACTTGTTAGCAAATGCATAAACCGAAATGCCTTAATTTTTTTAAGATTCCTTCTAATGCAGTCCCTTCCCAAACTTTTTAGAACCATGACACATTTTTTAGAATGCCAAACGTTCGCGACCCACAAAGCACAATTAGGCCTATATGGGGGGGGAGGGGGGGGGGGGGGATTTTTTAAAGTTATAACTTTTTTTATCAACTGACATGTTTTTATTCAAATTTTTCATATAATTTTAGTTACCAACTTATCTATTTATCATATTGGAGAGTGTAGGAATGGGTGCGAGTTTTTGGGCTGTGTTGATGAAGGCGATTCGTGCGATTTTCAGGCGCAAGTGCGTTAATTTGTAGCTTTTTGTTTCCTTTTATTTAGTTTTAATTCGTTCCATAGTCGAAAATTCAACTTCACAATAATTAAACGAAGATGTGAAAAGTAGCAACACTTTTCAAGCTTATGCGGAAATAGTTGGACACGTTTGTTGAACAGACATCCAGAACAATGTCATTTTTGCGGTTGAAATTTGTTTTTAACTTTGTTTGTAACGTCGAGTCATATTCAGACAGGTCCAAACAGTTTCGAACGGACTATAAGCCAAAAAAAAAACGTTTTTTAAGTCATCTGACATAGTTTCTGATACTAACACCAGTCACCACCTTCATGTGAATGTTTTAGCATTCATATGATGTTGCAGTGATGCAATACCATCCCATACATAGCATTAGTCAGAACTACCATGTTTATACCTTTCATGGTTTAATTGTTTCAAATCCTGCCAATATTTTCGGATTTTCAAAACTTTCCGCGATCCACCAATAACTAGCTCGCGACCCTCAGTCCGGGAAACGATGCGCCGATGTTAAATTTATAGCCAATTCCTTAACGCATAATAAATAGTAGGGAAATTTTTGGCTGCACAATGCAGGCAAAGATGGAGGTGCAAACTGTGGAGGTATGCAATAAGGCCGGGAGAAATTTGCCGTGTGTCAAATCATAAAAATTTGAAAAAAATAGTTTTGATTTTCTAATAGAGCCAGGTTTCAAAGCCATTCACTATATTTTGACTTGGTTACCCATATTTGGGGAAATAAAAAAACGCGGTCGAATAGCCTTAAATCGCAAGGGAAATCTGGCTAAATTTTGTTAGAAGTTCTCAATAAATCGTACCGGATGTCTGTTTAAAATTTCAGCGCAATCTGTTCTGCTATCAGCTGATATTCGATGTACAGACACACACAAATAAAACAGAAATAGAATCACAAAAGTGCCATATTTCTTTAATGTAATCCTTATTTTGCTCCGCTCCTAGTCTTTGGGTTTCTAAAGCCCTAGTCTAATTACTTCTACAAGAGTTTTATAAAAGGGCTTCCCAGATAGAATGCAGAGATTCCAAGTAAACAATTCCAGGAATTAATCAAACATCGTTTGGTCAATTTCGAGTTCTTGAAGGGCGAGACTTGAGACTTGACGGAGATAAATATCGCAAGTGGCCATCTCTTTACAACAGAAAACGGTTCTGCGTCCCGTCCGCATTCCGATCTTTAATTAGTTCCGTGGAAAAGGTGGAATACTTATATGAAAATTTAGGAAAACCGTGTTTAATGTGTGCTGGTTAGACAATTATTTGAACGACAAATTGATTGAATTTATGTTTTAGCACCAAAATTATTACCTACTTTATTATTACAAACATCCTCCAAGGTCACGTGGCATAAAGATCGTATAGATTTTGCCGATGAGACCTAAAAAAGTCGGTGTCAAGGGAAGGTTGCGCCGAGGTAGGTAAACTTCTCCGCCGCGCTCTTTCCCCACCATGCGGCTCGGCTACTCGACAGGAGTGAATAACTATTGACATTCCACAGAGATGGCCCGTCAAGATAATGGTAATTGGCTACATAAGAAACTTAAAAACTCGCATTTTTGTTGTTTTGTAACTTTCATCGAATTATTTGGATTATTGAAGAAAAACTAACATACCCTCGATTTTTAATAAACAAAAAACACCAGAAACTAAGCTATGTAAACACATGTAAATTAAACACATGTAGTTTTTAGCTTTGGTGATAAGATTATGTAATAATCTATGTCGAAATAGTGAGTGAGTGAGTGAGTGATTGAGTGCGTGCGTGAGTGAGTTAGTGCGTGAGTGAGCGAGCGAGTGAGTGAGTGAGTGCATGAGTGCGTGAGTGAGTGAGTGAATGAGTGAGTGAGTGAGTGCGTGAGTGAGTGAGTGAGTGCGTGAGTGAGTGAGTTTGTAAGTGAGTGAGTGAGTGAGTGTGGCAGAGTTGTGTTAAATGTTTGATAACAATGACGGTGACGATAAAGTGTTATTCAATGTAATATAACGTAATAAAACACTGATGGTGAATTAAAATGCATACAACAATTTTGTAAATACCATAAACAAACAAAAAACAACAACAAAACCATAAACAACACAAACAATATCTGCAAATTCAACCATTAGCCAACCATTATACTAGAAATCGTACTTTTACGATTTTCCCCCCGGTTTTTAATACAATATTTTCGTGATATTTGGGCCGATTCTGACCAAACAGGTGGGGCTCTCAGTTTGTAGTAATTGTATATAATATTAAGTAAAATATTCATTTGGCTGTGAGCTGTGACGAATGACAAAAATACCGTCTTACAATGGGCTGGAATTCCTCATAGACGATCGTGGTCTCCTACTGCGACGTTGCTAAATGCCAAGTAATTAATTGCAACCGCGCATTGGGCTGAGAAAAACGAAAGCCACTCGTCTTTCGAAGGACATGGTTTATTCACGGCTTGCCGCGAGGGGTTGGGAAATTAGGGTTTTCATGATTGCCCAGAATACTGAGAACCCAACCGTTCATTTGGCGATACTGATACGTCATGCTCTGTTGGGGGGGGGGGGGGGGGGGGGGGGGGGAGAGAGTATTCCCGCTAAACGGAACGCATAGAAATAAAACGTGTGATAGAATGATGTAAAATAGCAGCTAAAAACCATTTCTCGGAAACATGTTTACACAATGTGCTTTAGTCACAGTGATTTACTCGTAATCATTGATTTCGTAATGGCATCATATACTAAAGATATTCTTTCTAAAAATCAAATACAAAAATACAATATTTATTAAGTCACTGTGACCCAAACAGTGACCCAAACCCAAAGCTGAAAGCTCTCGTCTGTAGACGGTTCGGAAGGACCATCTTAGAAAATCTTATCTCATAGCTTGCCTCAGGCGTTTTGAAATACGTGCATGCAGGTTTTTGTTTTGATGCTTACCCTTGAGAGACTACTTGTTCTCCAAGTGCACGCTACGCGTCTGTTATGTACGGACCGCGTTTATCCATCATTACGTGACACTTCATACGTGGTCATGTTTTGTAGTTTATTTGGATTAAGGGCGCGTCAACAGTCAGGTATCTAAACTCTATGGTCAGATCATATTGCACCACTCTAGCCTAGAGGGTGAGGAAGGGGGGGTTTCTCACGTCGTCGCGGTCTTCATCGTCTTTGTCATCGTTCTTTGTGTCGTTGTCATCGTCGTCGGGAGTAAGGAAGTGATTGGGGGAAAAGGGGAATTATTTTTCATGTACAGGGCATATGCGCCCTAATAAGTGTAATTAACATAATTGGCATGTGTATTATGAGCTTTGTTTCTTCCATACATTGACTCTATACATTGACTGTAATAAGTTTTTCAGTGTGTTGTGCCGTTGCGATGTATGGGGGTGACAGTGTGGGGTGACAGATGAAAGGGGTATGGGGTGGACACATCACCGCCCCCATCTTCCTACGCGACTACCTGCATCCATTATCACCGGGAATAAAATATTCCATGCATATTTTATGATTGTCGTTAAATTAAAATATAATCTAAGTTAATGAACAATAGTATTTACATTGTGTCATTACGTGTTGTTTTCTCGCGATCTTGTTTCGCAAAAAGGTTTTTGAATGAGCCAGACTTATTTGCCATTTGTGTTGCCTTGATTAAACTAAAGCTTTATGCTAGGGAACATAGGTTTAGTTCATTCGAAAACATCCCTTTTACTGAAATATATAATATAAACAACGAAAATATATTGCAATCGTATTTGTTCGTTTCTTTTTGTTTTACGGAATAAAACTTCTGTTGACAGCTTTAAAATACGTTTCCAGCAAAGTAATTTAAGTTTATTATTTTGGAATATGCAAAGAACAATATGCAGTCCAATCCAGCAAAAATGAAATAATTCATAGATTCGAGTACAATAGTTTCAAAGAACTGTTGTTTCGTTCATTTATTTTTAGCGTTATTGCTAGACAGGAAACAAGTGGATGTTCCTGGAATTGGAGTTCCGCCGCGCCATAATCCCGCATTCAATTTTGGGCAAATGAAGGATCCTTTCGTGTGCACATTATAAACAAACTAATTAATGATAGTTTGATAATGGAGTTTAAAAAGTATGTCGTGGTTTAGATAAACAGTTTACATTGCTTTAGAGGAATCCTAAAATTTTTTTTTAAGCATAAGGTAATGTATTTCCCTAACAAGTTACAACGACGAGTAAATATGTCTGTGGTTCTTGGAATTACTATAATTATTGATTATCCTGGTATGTGGAGCTTCCAGATAAATTTTAACACAGGCCGACTTTATTAATGCATACCTTTACAGTTTAAATCTTCTTTGCCTGCCCCTGTGCAGCCAAGCTGAAATACTATTTATTATGCGTTGTTATGGAATAATAATTGTCTAAAAATTTAACATCGCCCTATTTGTTGTAGATATTTAAAATGTATTTATTAAAACTTCTATCCCATTAGAAGCGGCATAGTAGAAATAAAATTTTGTTTGGGCATGTAGGCCTATGTATTTTATTTGTTGCTGAAGATTCAATTTTTTTAACTTCAGTTTCAGTTTCATTTTTATTAGGACGAATTGTACATTGTAAACCACTTCCGAACCCTAAAAAAATCTTTATACATGGGAATTAAAAAAGTCGGATGCGTTTTTTGTTTGTATGTTTTATTGCGTATAGTAATAAAACATATTTATTAAAAGATCGTTACTATCTTATGCAAACGAATTAGAAAAGGTTATTTCTTTATTTTTTATAGTATTTTTTAAATTATTACTGTATTAAAATACATGTCTACGTATTGTAAAGATTTCCATTGATACAATTTCGCAAGCTGCTTGTAATATTTACCACGAATCAACAAAATTATTTGCCCAAAATAGTATATTTTAAATATTGCGCCAATAAATTCCCGAGTTTCAGTAGTTCGTGGGGTTGATACAACTTCCGCGCCGGGCCGCGGTGCGACGTTGGGGCGACCCTATGTTTTTCATTTACGAACTTCATGCGTAGCCCACGAGCTAGCGGCGCTCGCAGCGCTCGTAGATTTCTGTGAATGAACTTGATGATGGGGAGAGAAATTTTTGGTACAATATTAACATGGGCGTCACGTCTCTAGCTAAGGATGGTTATATACTCAATGGTAATAGGCTTATACTACCGGCGAGTTATATTTTTTTTGGCAATTTTATGCACAACGTTTAAAAGGGTTTTGGTAAGTGGTAACATTAAACATCCAGGCGCGGACTGGCGGGGGGCCGGGGGCGATCGCACCCCGGGCTTTTTACATTCCGGGCCCCCGTGGAACCATTTGTACACACTACACTTTAAGTTTCGACAAAATATATATGATTGTATTTGTTTTACTGCGAAAGAGTTGCCGAACAAAATACATTAGATAATATTAACGATGACTCATGGGGTGCCCTTAGGCGGCTCTTCAAAAGAGAATGGTTGTTCAGTGTTATCACTTTTCAGTTTTCAGTAGGAACAGTGACAATCATGTATATAGTTTGACTTTCTCGCCGCCGCCTACGAAAGAATTTCGATGTGTTGAAAGTATTTGGTTTTGGTTTCCCATTTCCCAAACTAGCAAGGGGAGGGGGGGGGGGGGGGGGGGGGGCAGTGGCGCCGGTGGGGGATGTAGAAGTGTCCCCTGAATGTCCTTTCACATTTTTTTAAAAGTTGCAGTTTTCAATCAAAATGTCCATGTATACACTCATCCCCAACTCGCATTTTGCGGTGTCTTTTTGGGTATTTGGGGGAGTTACATTTTGGTTGGTAATGGCTTCCTCAAAATAAAATTTTTTCGCGGCCGGTAGTGTTTACTTAGTTGGGCCTTTAATCGCGTCCAAAAATAGTTTGAGGCCAAAAATTAAAACGAACCCCCCAAAAATTTTTTTTCGCCTTCGGCAAAATTTGCCCCCGGCAGCTGGGGCTTTTCGCCCCAGACCCCTGTTTTTTGCTACACCTCTACGGGCCCCTACTACATCCCCGCACCCGGGGCCTTTTTCGCCCCAGTCCGCGCCTAAAAACATTTACAATTTTTGGGGGAAAATAAACTTTTGATTACCATTTGGTTGGTGTGTTAGGGGAGTCCTGACACTGTCAACCTGTAAATCCTCATAAAATTAAAAACCCAATATAAAAAAAATTATACAGTCAACATTTGGCCTATAGTCCTACTCGATACATCTATTTAAAATTTTAGGCCTTCAGTGTTATAATGTTCTGGAGGGATTTTTGGGCCTACGGGGGCCCACATGGCTACAATTTTCCCAAAAAAGTATTTAAATGATAATTTTTAAATGGCTTTGCACGGAGCTTTTACTGCCTGGATTTTTTATTCAGAGTGTATAATCAATCGAAAAATAGCCCCTACAATAATTATGCATATTTGTCTACGGTATCGATGATACCACCTAACATGCTAATAGCTCCAACACACTGGTTTTTTTTGGCAAATGGACCGTTTTTGTTCTATCCAAAAGGCGGGAGTTTAAATTACGTTAGATCGTTTCTTTTAACCCTTCTATTTTTAGACATGTTTTTTTTTTTGCATTACTTCGGCCTCGACGTGGATGCAATTTACGCGAGATATTAAAAAATGTGGAAAGTCTATATGAGTGAATCACAATTTTACACGTGCCCCCAGCCCCGTAAATGCCGAGGGTTTAATTAATTAGATTAATTTGGAACATAACATGAAGAAAGTAGCAAACAAAAAAGGAAAGAAGGTCTATGTGTAATGTTGGACTACTGTAGGCCCCTGTTTTACCATTTAGCACTGCTAGCCTAGGTACTTATTTTGTCAGCCTTCATGGAAAAAAACGAAAGGTGTTTAATTATTTCATGTGAAATAGTTTTTAAGGGATTTTTTGGGAAATTTTCTAGAAGCAACTGACCGAGGCCTTAAAAAGCTTATACACTGACCAAAAAGCATGTCGTATCACTGTAAGCCACGCTTCATGTTTTGCCATCATTTCCTGTGCAACCCCAAAGATGATGTGTGTTGCATTAAAAAAAACTACTTATCCCTCAATAGATGTCTGCGATCCTTCTTGGTTCGAATACTAACTTTAGGTTGATTTACTTCCATTTTAAGCGTAAAACCCACTTTTAAAATGTGTTCAAACACAATGTTTGTACATGTATTGCGCCTATGCTGTCTGCTAGAGGCAGCTAGACTACCCCGAAAAAGTGGCCATATTGATGAACACGCGCGCTATCTACATTCTCTTGTTTCCCTCGAATATTCCTATTTTCTATCACTCGCTGACGTCATCTAACAGACTGTGAGGAAACATGGCGGCCACTATTTTACGTACCATTTGGCCTATTGGGACTTATAAATACTGGGCCCAGGAATTAATACTAACACAAGGGTTTTTAATTTGTATATATTAATGGATTCATCAAACACTCATAACCTTAGCGCAGGCTTATTTCTGGTGTAGAAATCAATTAGGGACAGTTTTTCTAGTGAAATAAATTTGGGCAAGACGTCCACACTTTGACAATCGCTAGGGGTAGCTTTATGTATTTAGTGCTAGCTTAAAGTGACTTTTAAAAAGGTGCCTAATCCGAGATTTGCCAAGTGAACCTCACTTGACAAATCTAAAAAGTAAAAGATTAGGTAAAAGATTACCCTTGATTAACTTCTGACGCCGATATCGTACATCACTATCAGCTATTACGAAAATGCCAAGTACATTTTTTTTACCAGTTTAATAGATGCCCAACTTGATTGTTTCTAACTACTATCCGAGTAACTAGTTAGTGTGAAAGCTACCGAGCAAGAAAAGCTACCTCTCCTATTATTACTGGGCATTCATTTACTTACTCCCATCATTCATTCTCAGATTGTCTACTTTCCCAATTGAAATTGGCCTCCAGATCAACAGTATGATCTTTTCCCTATTTTTTTAAAGAATAGGCATAAGGTACCTAGTAAATTACCCTTACATTTTTGTCTTTTTTATCATTGTGATCTATAACGTAAGAAACTAACAAATACTTGGGGTATGATGGCAGGACTGGTGAGGGCAGTATTATGGCATTACAGTAATAGTATAGGCAAAAAATTCGACCGAAATTCGGTCCGAGACGGAAATAATTATTAGAAAGCTAATTCTTTTGTATACGTTATTTTAGGCCCTTTAATCCTAGAAAAATCCCAAAAATCCTACTGGGCAACACCCTTAATTTTGAAAAAATCGCCGCCCTCTTTCATTTTCAAAAAATCCCAAAATGGATTAGAAGCTGATCTTTTTGAAAACGTCCTTGGCCCCTTTTTAAAAATCCCT
>JAMZAV010014185.1:0-12348 GCA_024449915.1 Sweltsa coloradensis
AAAAAAAAAAATTTAATTTTTTCACGAGAGACATATTTTCGTGCGCTCAATGAAATGATTTTTTTGTTAGTGTTTAAAGAGGCCCCGTTTGATATGATAGTTAGTGTTTAAACATATAAACAATTTTAAAATGTGACACCTTTTTAGTTTAGGAATGACGTCAAGATAAGTAAATAATGTTTGTACTTAACAAGTTTACCCACAATATCAAATTTATGTGTTCAAATTTCCAATATATATAATAACGCTTTCCACTCCCCGACCGGTTCTTGAGCGGTATCATATACCCTCACCGGAACTTCCTCCGTGGTCCTCAGACACAACATGATTCAACATGTTTAGCCCGAGGTAAAGACGGAGCAACGATACCTGACAATGTCCGCGGTGACGATCAAAACAACAACACAACTCTCAAATATGTTCGGGAGTTTTTCTCGTGAGTATCGCATCCGCCCTCACCGGAACTTCTTCCGTGATTTCAATTAGATTATCGGCTCCCGGTCCCCTGTCAGATCGTACGTGGCCAGCGGTGTTGACCTGTGACCTTCCTTAGCTCGGGTCGTGGTCGGAATCCGAAGCTCTGATTTCTGGCTTGGGAGAGTTTATTGGCAACGTGATTGCATTTTACATGGATATGGATAATATTTAGAGGTGTACGTAGCATTTTCAAGTTTTTTTATAGCGTTTTGTACATCTATTTTTGGCCACCTTCAAAAGCTTGTATAGAATATATTTTTTAAATTATGTCATAAGCTATAATTAATATCAACTGAATTAAAATTTGTTTACCCAAATTATAGATATTATGTTAAATTAAATTAAATAGAACTGAAAACCCCTTTGTTTTAGGTGAAAATAGGGCTTTGTAGCATCTATACACAATACGAAATAATATTTTATTTCAGAATTGAACATAAAATAGTATCAAATCGACCTACGGAAATAAATTCACGACTAACCAAGTCAAGAAATTTGGATAGGGGTGTTCCATTTATAAAGAGGCTAGTACCCCCAATTTGTTTTAACACAATTAATCTAAAGCATATTACTACACTTCAATTACAGTTTTAAAAAAATTGTATCTCCTTGGGACTTGACACAAGTTTTCACCCCCCTTCAAGGTAACCGGCATATTTTGACCGAACCACCTGCCCAAATTACAGAAACAGAACGTAGAAGATTTACTGAAGGGATGCATAGGGAAGTTACGACTTTTACGATTATTCGTATGACTAAGGGACAGATAATATATACACTACGTGACTATACTAACATTTAAAATTAAAAGTTTACTACTAAGTGCTGTTTTCTTTAATGTTGCGGATCGACACCTGCACCATCGGCAACCCTGACTGAAAGTGTTTTCTTCCAACGATTTCTTGAGTCATTATTGTGAATGCTAAGATTGAGCCGTTGAACATTCCCAACACAATCGCCCTTATTAAAATATATAAATTATATTAAAAAGTCGCGTTACAGTAACTATGGATTAGCAGACAGTGTTTAGGCGCGCGCTTTTGTCAACAGAACTCAAGTAGGTTCCAGACAAGTTCCAAATGCCTGCTTGTAATTCCGAACCTAAGTCGATTAAAGACGGCTGCTAAGAAAAGTAAAATATCAACAAAATCCCTGGCTGTTGTACACCAACAATCAGGTATTGGGAAATATACTGACCAGGGATAGAGTTCCGTTGACAAAGCGCGCATAAGCCGACAGCGCATTCCTCAATTCTACGTCTGCAAATCCATAGTTAAGCGAGCGAAGCGAAGCGAGCTTTTCCATTTGACTCTGCCGGAATAAAAATAGTCACTGTTTTTTTGTTTTTTTTGTTTGTTTGTTTGTTTGTTTGTTTGTATGTCTTGCCATAACGTTCGAACGGAGGCTCGGATCGAGTTGAAATTTGGACCATCCGCAATTAAGCTTCGATCTGGATTGAATGCCATAAGTTTTGTGGCAAAATCTTTCAAAAAGTTATAAAGTTACATTAAAGTTAATCGGAAGTTGTTTTTTTAAACTAAACGGCGACAAAATCTGAGGTGGCCAAATCATTTAGAATGTCCGTCCGGTCACGAATTTGTTAATTTATTTGATCCTATAAGTAGTGTAGATGAAAATTACATTTTAACAAAAGTAACGTTACCATGGCAACGAAAAGTCACACGAAGATAGAGCTTTTTTGGCTCATGATAGCGGTTGCACGAAGATACAGATCAGGTTGAAATTTGGACCATCAACAAATTATAATTCACGTGCTCGCTTATCAACGCGTCCAACTGAGCGTTTTCCTAGTTACGGTAACGCGCCTATAAACATTAAGAGAGGTGCATGCATTTCTCCAAGGGCAGGTTTCCAACGAGAAATTTAAAAAATATTTAGCTCAAAATTCACGTTTTTCTCCTTTCGCGCTACAGAATAAAATTTCCTTGAGTACTTACACATTCCAGCATCCAGGAATTCTAAACTAATTGCAATTTAAATAACTAGCGGTATTCGGTGGATATCGCATGTAGCACTTCAAGTGCAGTTAGACTCTAACGATCTGAGGAATGTGATTAGACTTGTATCGCCACAGAGCACCAGGGTTAAAATATTAACAAGAACAGTTATAAACTTCGAAATATTTAATGTTTCGTGTAAAGTCAGGTGTTGCTAATAAGCACAGGTACGGGGGTAATCAAAGTAGGAAACTATAAGTCCACCATTATAATTAATGCTGGACGAAGCTTGAACGAGGATAAGAATTTTGGAAGAAAAAGAAGATCAATTGATCTATTTCTTCAATTTCGGTTCGCGGGCTTAATTATGGTAGAGTTGCCGGGTCATTCAACGTGAATGTGAGAACGTTTACATTGTCCATCATTTATGTCTGTTTTAGCTACACTTTATTAAAAGAAGGCCAACTTTGATACAATTTGTGTCACTTTGACCCCCCCCCCCCCCCTTCCCCCCAATAATACCACAAATAATAAAATTCCGATATATCGATATCGGTATCGACAATTCACTGATGTCATAGCCAACCCCTAATTATTATAATACAACGAATCTAACTTGACAAAAAGGAAAATGACCCCTATATCCGACCCTGCAAGATTACCCATTAATGATGTCACACAATTTTGTACCAAATCTTTACACACAACCCCTCCCCTCCCCTATCGACACAGTAAGACATTAAAAAAAACTTTTGACGATGTATAAATAAAACTTCCAACTTCCTCACTAGTCACATTAAACCATTTTCTGGTGACAATTTTACTGGGAAAAAAATTAGTGACATTTAGAAACAATTTTTTATTTTTAAATTTTGTCTGGAGCATAAAAATGAAGTAAAACATTATATTTACATTACTAAACAAATTATATATTGTATGCAGTGCTTATAAGGATGTAACAAGAAATTGTAACTGTCACCTCTTTTACAAGTTAATGACCCCCCCTCCCCAAATTCTATGAAATAATTTATGGTTCAGGCTGAGAAATACACATTCCACCATGGCAGCTTTGTCAGATAGGTTTATTGAATGTTCTCTTCTTTTGTTGCAGGTAAGATGGAGTTGAGACTTGAGATGAGATTCTGGATGACTTGTTGGATACGAACAACGCACACGGATTCCGTAAGTGAGAGAGAGAGAGGGGGGGGGGGGTAAATTGTTAACATTATGCACAAATAATTCGAAATCAACATTATTAATACTGGGAATTAAAGCAATGTGTAATCTTTGATGAAACTGTTATCATAATGTTATTAATACAAATAATATTTAATTAAAATAAAATAATTACATATGTATTTCTTAATGTTTGCATTTCTGTGTAAGCCCTTCATTTGTTTATTTGTGGCTACATTACAACAGGAAGCAATGACCCGCACATAGGGTAACAAAACAAAACAATATATAAAAAGTTACAATACAAAACACTATAAAATAAGTTACATAAAGATGATTATAAAAATAATATGAACATATATGTATAAGTCGTGTTATATGTATGTTTAAGTGTATGATTGTGTGAATGAGGTGCAAATCTACATAAAGACCTGTTCAATGGCAAAAAATTGTTATAAGTAGACTGTAACCTTATCAAACATGAACACTTGAATCAATGCGGCTGGAGGGAAGTTGAAAATACCGTTGGCTTATAGGAAATGTATTCTGACTATTAAAAATGGTGGAGGTGCCGGATAGCTTATTGTTTGAGTTTAGAAGGCATAATTATTATGCATTGTGAGGGCTGTGGCCTCACATCATGTTTTTTTTATTAGATATGTTTTATAGTAGTCACTAGCAACGAACGAGTGGAAATGGATGTGAAATGAGTGTACTATGTTTGAAAGTAAAGTAATTCAAATAAATAAATAAATATGCAGTCCACAGTTAAAAAAGCCTCCCAGTTTTAATCATTGGTCCTCCGGGCCGGATTTATCACGAGTTTGCTTTGCTTCGACAGTGTCAGCAACAGCAGAAAACAGGTCAGACAAACTATTGTTACTTTAGCCTTTCAACATGGACACAAAACAAATCAAGCTTTGGGTCAAGCAGAGGGGTATTTATAAAGCTACCATTTCACGAATTCAGACGTTTGTCAGTAGTCTCGACATATCGCATGATGTCAATAAGATACAAATTAGACTTGAACAGTTACTGGAAACCTGGACAAGGTTTGATGAGGTCCAAACCAATCTAGAGTTGCACGATGAAAACATAGACCATGAAGGAGAGAGGATCACCGTTGAAACTCTGGTTCATGACCTTAGAGCAACTATGTCAGGCTTGTTAGAACCTAGACAACACTTAGTTGACCTAGACGCCTCAAATGATACAATTGGCGCATCTCGCAGGCCTAGTAAGACTAAGTTAAACCTACCATCTATAAAGTTGCCTAGTTTTGACGGCTCTTATACAAAGTGGCTGACGTTTTAGTGACAGCTTCAGAGCTATGGTTCACGACAACAACGATGTGGCCATTATAGAAAAGTACTACTATCTGATATCTGTTCTAACTGGTCAAGCTTAGAATTGATTCAAAATTTACCTCTGACTGAGAATAACTACACTGTGGCTTGGAAATTATTGGAAAATCGGTATCAAAATAAAAGGCTGATAGCATCTCAACATCTTAAGGAGTTGATCGATATTAAATCAGTACAAAAAGAATCTGCTACTGAATTGTTACAGTTTATCACACAGTGTCTAGTAATCTAAATGCTCTTAAGGCCCTTAGTATTGAAACACCTTGGAAGAAGTCATATTGTTACATCTATTCACCAGACGTTTAGATAGTAATACACGCAAAGAATGGGAACTCACTCTCAATGATCAAGCATTCCCATCACTTGATAGTTTCATCGCTTTTCTTGAACACAGAAGACAAGCTCTAGAAAACGTTCAACCCTTCAGTAACAGTAATTGTACAGATCGTAAGTTCATTACTGCTGAAGTCAAGGGAAGATTCAATCCAAGCGATAGAAAGTCTAATGCATACATTTCTAGGCCTACAGACACAACTGTACCTAAATGTCAGAGTTGCAATGAATCACATTCGTTGTACAAATGTGATGAGTTCAGGAACTTAAGCCTAGCTCAGAAACAATATTGTGTACAAAAAAACAGGTTATGCTTCAACTGTCTTCGCACTGGGCACGTTGTCAAGTCATGCCACTCAAAGGGTTGCCGAAAGTGTGGCAAAAAACATCATACTCTGTTACACAATTCTAATCTTGAAAACGTGGGTTCTTCTGACATGGTTCAGAGAATTTCTAATCCTGCACCATTATGTGACAACACAGATAATGGTCACGAGGGAAGTTCAAACCAGTTTCAGAACGCATGCTGTGCATTCAAGGATATCCAATCACATGTTCTACTATCAACAGCAATAGTACTCATAAAAGATTGTAATGGCAAGCTTCAAGAGTGTAGAGCTCTTTTAGACAGTGGAAGTCAATCTAACTTTTGTACTGAAGATTTAGTTCAACGATTAGGATTGAAGAAACATAAGAACCACATTTCAATTCGAGGTATCAATAACGTAGCCTCAGAATCAAAGCATATAGTTGAATGCCAACTGCAATCTAAAGTAGGCAACTTCAATGCTAACTTGTCATGTTTGGTTCTGCAACGCATAACCGGCCAGATGCCAGATATGTTGATTGAACATGAACAGTGGAATATACCCGACGTCGATTTAGCTGACCCAACATTCTTCCAGCCAGGAAGGATTGATCTGTTGATAGGGGCAGAACTCTTTTTCCATCTTCTAAGGCCTGGACGAAAGTCAAGATTAGAGAATAATTATCCTATTCTACAGGATACAGAGTTAGGTTGGATACTGGCAGGACGTTTCCAACAAGTATGTGGCGATGCCTCTACTGCATCTGTTACCGCACACTTCTTGCAAACAGATGACAGTCTAGATCGGCAACTGCAACGTTTCTGGGAACTTGAGGAGTCCACTCAAAGCCAAGAACTGACGAAGAACAAAAATGTGAGCGACATTTCCAAGAAACTGTGACAAGGAATAGTAAAGGGAGATTTGTAGTAAGGCTTCCATTCCAGGCAGATCATGAGACACTTGGTACTCATTCGATCAGGCAAGCTACAGATTTAACATTTGGAAGGTCGGCTGCACAAACAACCAGAACTACGATTGGAATACAACCAAGTTTCTTGAAGAATATGAAAAGCTAGGCCATATGGTACAAGTGCAGACAGATTCAGGTGTACATTCTGACAATGTATACTATCTCCCTCATCATGCTGTGTTTAAGGCTTCCAGCACCACAACCAAGACACGAGTTGTTTTTGGACGCTTCAGCCAAAACTACGAACGGTAAATCCTTAAATGATATCCTGATGGTGGGTCCTACTATTCAACAAGACTTGTGGTCAATCGTGGTACGGTTTAGAACACATCAAATTACATTTACAGCTGAAATTGCTAAAATGTATCGTCAAGTAAACGTAGATCCACGGGACACTCGATATCAAAGAATTCTCTGGAGAACATCGCCTGAAGAATCTGTCAAATGTTACGAGCTTACAACAGTCACCTACGGCACAGCTTCAGCTCCCTTCTTGGCAACACGATGCTTACAACAACTTGCCGAAGAAGAAGCTAGCAGCTATCCTCGCGCTACAGAAGTGCTGGGACGAGACTTTTACGTTGATGACTTGCTCAGTGGCTGTGACAATATCCAGGATGCTCTTCAAATTCAAGATGACCTGACCATGCTATTAAATAGTGGAGGATTCCCACTCAGAAAAGGGGTTTCAAACTGTCCAGAGTTACTTGAAGCAAGACCTACAGAGTACAGAGAAACCCAGTTACCTCTTCAATTTGATCGCACAGACAGCGTTAAAACACTTGGTTTATTGTGGAATCCGAAGTCAGATAAGTTTTCTCGTACAAAACAAAAGCTCTTCATATTCGCACGATCAAGTGTCTGCCACGAATGTTACAAAACGGAAGATTTCATCAACCCATTGCGTCGATATTTGATCCATTAGGTCTGGGTCAGCCCAATAGTGATTTTACATAAGATATTTCTACAGAAGTTATGGCTTCATAAACTAGACTGGGATGATCGACTACCACAAGAGTTATTGATGGAATGGAACAAGCTTCACCAACAACTTCCTTTTGTCAACAACATTGAAATTGACCGATTAGTTCTATGCAAAGCACCAATCATAGACATACAGATTCATGGTTTCTCAGATGCATCAGAACGAGCGTATGGATCGTGTTTATATCTCAGGTCAGTCAATTTTCAAAATGAAGTTTAGTATTCATCTACTGTGCTCAAAATCAAGAGTAGCACCTGTAAAAAAGGTAACGCTGCCCCGTTTAGAACTTTGTGGCGCATTGTTACTAGCGCAACTGGTACAAAAAACACTACCAATCTTGAACCTTAAGATTGACAGCATACATCTTTGGACGGATTCAACCATTGTTCTATCATGGTTATCCTCGTCTTCAATCGATGGGAAACATTGTTGCGAACAGAGTATCCAAAATTCAAGAATACACTAATGTTAAGGATTGGAAACATGTAATTTCCAAACACAATCCAGCAGATCTTATTTCAAGAGGAACTGATCCCAAAACACTTACACAAATTGATATATGGTGGCACGGACCTGACTGGCTACAGCAACCTACTCTATCGTGGCCCTCATCCGTCCCATCATTGAACAGTGACAATTCCATATCCGAAAAACGTAGAATTGTCAACACCATGTTAGTTACTAATACTGTAACAACCGAGATTATTTCCAAATACTCGTCACTCTCGAACTGACACACGTAGTTGCGTATTGTTTGCGATTCAACTTCAATTGTAAGAATTCGATGTCAAGAAAGTCAGGTGTGCTATCTGCTGAGGAGCTGCAATCTGCTCTCAAAATTTGCATTAAATGTGTGCAAAAAGATGTTTACCTTCGTGAAATTCAAGAGCTTCAAGACAACGGTCAAGTTTCAAAAGAAAAGCTTACTGTTAAATCTTCATCCATTTTTAGACGATGAAAAGTTCCTGCGAGTCGGTGGGAGATTAAATAATTCAGAACTTCCATACGATAACAAGCATCCACTTATTCTTCCACCAAATCATGATCTTACTAAATTGATTATCAATTCTGAACATCTCAAGCTACTTCATGCTGGTCCGCAATTGTTAACTGCATCATTGCGCCAGCAATATTGGATCCCCAGAGCAAAACAAGTAATCAAGAATTGCATTCACAAATGTTTACCTTGTTTCAAACTGAAGGTATCAACATCAAAACAATTGATGGGTCAATTACCTAAAACCCGTGTTCAACATCTCGTCCTTTTGTGAACACAGGAGTAGATTATGCTGGTCCCTTTTCAATAAAGACTGGATCAGTACGCAGCAAAACTACAATCAAATGCTATGTTGCAATATTTGTATGCTTTGGCAGTAAAGCTGTACACTTGGAACTAGTGAGTAATTTAACGACTGAAGCCTTTATAGCAGCGTTAAGAAGGTTTACAGCCAGAAGAGGCAAGTGTCTACACTTTACAGTGACAATGCTACGAACTTTGTGGGCTCAAACCGTAAGCTTCAAGAGTTGCGTAGGCTGTTCCTTACCGAATCGTTCTGCGATCAGATCAAGGAATATGCTGCAAAAGAACAATTTACGTGGCACTTCATTCCACCCAGTGCACCACACTTTGGTGGTCTCTGGGAAGCTGCAGTGAAGTCCATGAAATTTCATTTGAAACGTGTGGTAGGGACGGCTACATTGACGTTTGAAGAATTAGCTACTCTACTTTCTCAAATTGAAGCATGTATGAATTCCCGTCCTCTTACCGTTTTGTCAAACGATCCTAATGATCCAACGTTTTTAAGTCCAGGTCATTTTCTCATAGGCGCTCCATTAATAAGCCTACCTGAGCCAGACTTGCTTAACACGTCGACAATCAACCAGTTTTTCACGTTGGCAACGAGTCCAACATATGCACCAGCAGTTGTGGAAAATGTGGTCAAGGGACTACCTCAACGGACTCCAGCAACGGCAGAAATGGTCTACTTCCCAAAACAAACCTACAACCGGAATGGTGTGCCTTGTTCGAGATGATCGTCTGCCTCCTCTCCAATGGAAACTGGGGGTCGTAGAAAGCATCTGCCCAGGGAGTGATGGGCTAGTTCGAGTTGTCAACATACGATTAGGTCGCAACGTGATGAAGAGACCAATTCGTCATTTAATTCCTCTCCCTACTCAATGTCTTATTTAATACTTCTTTGTATTTTGATCTCCAATCAACGGGGGGAGTATGTTTGAGTTTAGAAGGCTTAATATTATTATGCATTGTGAGGGCTGTGGCCTCACATCATGTGTTTGTTATTAGATGTGTTTTTTTAGAAGTCACTAGCAACGAACGAGTTCAAATGGATGTTGAAATGAGTTTTACTATGTTTGAAAGTAAAGTAATTCAAATAAATAAATAAATATACAGTCCACATTTAAAAAAGCCTACCAGTTTTAATCACTTATAGGAAATGTATCCCGACTATTAAAAATGGTGGAGGTGCCGGGTCATTCAACGCGATTGTAAGAACGTAAATTTATTTGATCACCTTTGGCGATACATGGACCCTTATTAGCAACACATTATTATTAGAAGCCCTTCTATCTACTTTCAAACATTATTTTAAATATTTTATTTAGTTTTTTAAACTTGGAATTTTTTTGTACAAATAATAACTTTGATACATCGATATCGATATAAAAAATTTGCGTGACTGATATCGATTATTCAATGATATTACGTCACTCATAGCCGAGCCCAAGTTTATATTTATTTCGGTGCAAGGCGTCCAATCCAATAAGTTACATGTATGCATATAGAAAAAGTAAGAACATGTTAATAAAAACACATACAAAAATGGAAAACCTTGATGTGAGGAAAAATGACTAAGCAAGAAAAATATGCGCACCAATGAAGCCATTCATTGCTAAAGACTTGTAATAAGTGTTTGTTACAATGTGTACACAACACTTGAACAAACCGCTCTTATCTACTGAAGGGACCTGCGGAACAGAAGAGAGATCTTTGGCATGGTTTGTTTTAGAATTCCTACGCTTTACCGTGTGCTAAACTGGCAAAGCGTTTGGATTCTGAAACCCAAACGTGTTTTCCCTGGCTCCCCCCCCCCCCCCGCGCCGAGGACGTCGAGTAGCCGAGTAACATCCAGCCCTGGCTCCCCCCCCCCCCCCGCCCCGCGCCGAGGACGTCGAGTAGCCGAGTAACATCCAGCCGACGTGGGAACCGACCGTCAAGTTTTCAATACAGGGAGTTAAACTTAGTGGAATTTTAGGGTATTCTTTGGAAATTTAAAACATAAAGAAATTATAGCAGGCTATATATTGAGAGATTGAGAGATGTACAATGTATAAATTAATTCGTAAAAAATTATGTTAAAAGTAAAATATACTTGCTTGTGTTTAAATGAAATATGGATTTTACTATTTAAAACATAACTAATCATACATAACTAATCCTGGACCATTCTTTAATTTTTAAATCGTCCCTCGACGGTATAGCCTCCTTATAATCTCTTCCGCATCACGTAGATCATGAGTTTTTCTTCTTCAACGTTCAGCTAAAATATTTGTAGCTAGTAATTGTAACATTGGGAAGAATCGATATTAATTTTAATTTTGAACGTGATTAAAATAAAACATGTATAACAAAATCATGAAAATATCGCCGATTTGAAGTAATCCAAATGTGATAGTAACGTCTAAACGGGCTCACAGCTTTCAAATTTCAAATTTTAATACTAGCACTGATAGAATTTTTGATTGAAATATTTGCATTTTCTGTTTTTTTGTCAGTAAGTTAACTCTTTATGGCAAATCAGTTCCCTACAAACGGTTAATATTTTATTCAGGAGTAGGACTAAAATTTTCCAAAAAAATTACAGAAATTCAGTCACTAAAAGCTGTATTTAACGTGGACTATAAATGGAGAAATGTGCTGTTTGTTTCATTGTATTGCCCTGGAAAATACATTGTAAGATTTTAATATTGTTAATAACAATAAATTGAAAATAATCAATTTATTATCATAACATTATAATAGTTTCTTATAAGTTAATCTATACCGTTATTTGTTTGTTGTTAAACATGTCTAACTGTTTGTTTTCCTAATAAGTCATTCAGGCTAGTGAAATACATTAATTAGTTCATTTTGTATTTCTATGTGAGTATCGTTGTTTCTTAGCACGTGCAAATAATATTAGCTAAAATGTCAATCTTTGGGGTGTCATCTTCACTGATTGAAGCCTGTTGATGGATATATGTTACAGTTCTCGTACAAATATAGTGTTATATATATATATACACTGTAAAATAATAAAAACGGGTTTATACTAAAAATATTCTGATTCAAAATACAATTCAAAGAAACAATTAAAGAATTAAAAAACCGTTACATTTGTAAATGTTTTTAAAAAGAGGACCTAGGTAAGTTAATGTACAATACAGTCGTATATTAAATATATCTGGGTCAAAAAGTTTCTCAATTAGTAGTGCCTATATAATTTATATGACATTACTATTTGGTTTAATAATACAATCGTTTTTGAATTTATTTTTGTGGAGATACATTTTATATTTGCAGAGAATAATTCATCAAAAGCTGCTTAAGGGGTTGATTGAAATCTAATGAGACGTTGCATGAACCTGTTGTAGAGTGTACACTGTACAATGCATTATGTGTGTACTGAACATGTAGAATATAGAATGTATGGTCACACATCATACCATGAAAAAAACCCCGACTAGATAAGTGTTTAATAATTCAAAAAACAAAAAT
>JAMZAV010014186.1:0-15006 GCA_024449915.1 Sweltsa coloradensis
TGTTAAAATGGTTAGGTAATTTTAGATTTGAGTACCGGTTTCACGCCTAGGAGAGTAATCTTTAAATTTTGAGTGATTTAGTCTTGATCGTTTTTTTAAAAATAAATTTTTTTTTTATTTCCAAGGGAGATCAAAATCGTTTTTCACTTTAATTAGGTGACCCACGCCGAGTATTTTTTTGTTTATTAAATGTTATTTTTTCGAAGTTTAACTTTTTAGAGAATACCCAAAAGAGATTATCGATTACCTGAGGGTCGGGGTTCGTTGTGTTACACCCCCCCAAAACCCCCGTGCTTGCCCAACGAAATACAAATTGGTTTTTTTGACAACCCTGCCAAAATTCCTGTGGGCGCCATGCTTGGGGTGGTGGGTGTAAACTATAAATTTGGCCCCGGGTCTTTTTCGGGGGTTCAAGCCCCCACGGATCATTTTTTTGCCTAAAAATGAAAGTGAAGATAAAATTTTTGCAATTTAAAAAATTTTTAAAGAAAAAGAAATCAATAGGTCCAGAGGGTTTATAACTTTTTTATAAAAAAGTGCAAGAGTTTTGTAGACCCATGTTAATTAATATGCTCTTAATAAAGGTTTTTTTTCCAAAAAGTTTTAAAGGTGGGGGGGAAAAACCAATTTAAAAGGGGGGAAAACTCGAGACATCAGAAATTATAGCCTTTGTTTCTACTTAATGCTTTTTAAAAGGTTTTTTAAAAGAGTAAGTAATAGATTGTCCGAATCTTGGGCAATGAATAATAGCAAAAGAAAAAACAGGGTTTTCAAGAAAAGAGATCACTAAACAGCTCTTCTGCCTTCATTGACAATGGTTTTAACAGCTTTTATCGAAAAAAACACCAGTATCCTTTTTATAGGGATTTTTCAAAAGTTTTGACTGTGTGGATTATGACATTAAAAAGAAAACTGTTTTCTTTGGAAATTAAGGGAAATCCCCCCAAATGGATATATTCGTATCTACATGGAAGGACGCAATTGTAAAATTTCTGACCATTTGAAATAAAACAAAATTGAGGGGAAAATTATTAAACTGGGAGTACCCAAGGAAAAATACTGGGCCTTTGTTTTAATAAATACATCCCATGTGAAACAAAAAGTGAAGGGGAATGCTTCTGTATGCGATGACGCAACACCACCCTGTCATGCCTTATAGAAACATTAGAAAAACCGCTTTTACTTTTTAACGAAGTGGCGCAGCGGCTGAACCAAAAACCCTATAAAATAATAAGAAAACAAAAGTATATATTCCCCAAAGGAAAAATATGGAAATCAAAATTTTTTGTACAGGTTAGGGGGATGAAAACCTCCTGTTGAACAAATAGACACAGAAATTCTTGGGACTGTATATTGAAAAGTGTTATCGGGGGGTGGGGTTCCCAACTCGGGCCACGGGAAAAACCGGCCTTTCATGAAATTCGGGGGAAAAGGGACGAACCCGGGGGGTTTTTGGGGGGCAAAAAGGGAATGGAAAAGAAAATCAGCTTTTTAGATTGATTTGTGCATTTTAGAAAAAAGTGGGGGCTGGTGTATACCAAAAAAATGTGTTTTTTGCGGTCAAAACAAAAAAACCACAAAAATAAAAAAGTCACGAGATAAAAGACCTAGATTATAAATTAACACCGTGATTGCCGATATTCAAATTTGAGTAGGAATGGGCATATTTTTATTCTAAGTAATTTTAAAGGGTAAGGATAAAAATTTCAAAAAACCCCGAATAATTTTTTTTTGTCTTAATTTCATTGTCATTCCGATTCCAAAGCATCAATTTAATATTAGTAAAACATTAAAAATTAAAAAGGGAATTGATCAAATTAAAAAGTTTTTCTTCTTTAAACGGAATGAGATTAGCAGTTGATCTTCTGCTTTAAGGAGAGTCTTGTTGGACTTTTTTTTGCAGGAGTCAATTTTATCGTCGGATTCGTGCACAACTTCCCGTAAACGGGATTGACAGTGACTGCGTGCGTGTGGGAGTCTTTGCCACCTCTGTTTGTTCCTGTCGGTGAGGGGGGTTTGGGGGTTAGGGCAAGGGGAATGGGGAAAAAGCAATGTTTCTAATTAAGGGGGGTTTGGGAAAAAATTTAGGGGGTTTTTTTAAAAATTTATTTTTGTTTTTTGGGATATTTAGTAGTATTTGGGGTATATTGGGTATTTACTGAAAAAACCGGCAACACTATTGCCGGTCGAAGGGACGACCGGCAACCGGCCAAATGGGGCAAAAACCCGGGGGGCCGGTCAAAAACCGGCCCGGTTGGCAACCCCCAAACGGGGACATCCACACTGATTATGTACAAATAACTAAACTTATTATATATATATAATATGTCTTACGTAAAAAAAAAATATATGCAATGAAGTTTTTTCTGTTTTGTAGTGACTTGCCCTGATTGAGTCAATTTGAGCTATGGGTTAATACGTGGGTAAAACATCAAAACAATTTCATAAAATCTTTGTCTGCAAAAAAAGCTTTAAAAAATACTCTAGATAAAATTTAAAAAAGGGGATACATGTAGGGGACTTTAAAAAAAATTGAATATTTTTTACTCTTGCTGCCTCTATATTTTTTTCAAATAAAATTATTTTAAAAAATCATGGGAAGATAAAAAAAAAAAAATCAATTTCAAATTCAACTAGGGGAAAAATGATATATTTGTACTCCCTAGGCGGCTGTATATGAGAAAGCCCACATAGGGAGGAATTCCTTTTTAATAAGCTACCTGCCATTATTAAAAAAAAACCAACTGATACATTTTAAAAAAGGATCTTAGGACATTTCTTGTTTAAAAAGAAAGCCCAGGATATTGAGGTTTTTTGGGTTGCCAGGTGTCCCCGTATTACCCGGGAAATCCCGTATTTTATGGGTGTTTCCCCCGTCCCTTCTCTAACCCCCTTTATCGTTATCACGTATTTTTGAATAAAGTAGTCCGTGTGCGTTTTTTTAACAAACGCGCGGGCGTAAGTTTCTATCCCCTTTCCCCCCGGCCGGCCCTTGTGCCCCCGAAAAAACAGTCTGCCCCTGCTGCCTGCTGGGTGGGGTTATTTGGTGATTAGCGCGGTGAGTCATTGTAGCGAGTGTCTCTAGCCGGGCGCGGCGTGCGTGTGACAAACGCATTCGAACTCAGTGAGTGACGAAGCAATAAATATCAATGATCTGATCATCAATGAAATGTGCCTATCAATAAAGTGATAATAATTTTGGTTCTATATAGCTACTTACTTTTCTGTACATTCCTTATCTGATTATCTCCCTATTTCAATCACTATATTGCTTTAAAATTTTCACTGAATTACTCTCAAATGCGTTTTAGGCCCTTCCCCAAAAAACACAACCCCAAAAATTTTTCGCCTCCGGCGGCTGGGGCTCTGCCCCTGACCCCAGTATCACTACGCAAAGTACTGTCCCGTATTTGAGTTTCACTAATCTGGCAACCCTAGGATTTCTTGGCGGACAATAATAATATGTCTTGAAAATACAATTTATTTTGCATATTATAGATGCCTAAACTTATATTATCTAGTAGCCTATCTTATATTAGTGTAAAAGTATATATTTTTATTGTGTATTATTGTGTAATAGTGTATTTTGTAATTAATGTAAATTAGTTTTAGTATTTTCTATACATCCTAATTCAAGTCTTAGTCTTTTGAAAAGACGTGTTTAATAGCTAGCTAGCTTAAGGACGAAACGCGTCGTGGATTAAGGTAACAACTTTAAATTAGCTACAGTTGTCATCAGCAGGTGAAAAGTTTTGTCGCCCCCAGCCCTTCAGGCTGGGCTTTATGTTCTCTATGCTTTCCCAACCTGTCAACCCTTCTCCAACCAAACTAGCTTATAATAATATAATCTTCTTTGAAGAAGCCACTCCAATGGGAGTTGGCGAAACATACTTCGACGCTGAGGTCGCAGCCATTGCCAGGGCGGCCGAAAAAATCGCCGAGACCCCCGCCTTCCCCCTCAACAAGACAAAATTTGTGATCCTAAGCGACAGCGTCTCAGCCATCCAATTTGTCTCTCAAGCAGCGAACCTCCATCCTAAATCGCTGCTTTTCAAAAACTCCCTTGTCGGCATCCGACAGCAAAACAAACTATTAGAGACTCAATGGATCCCCAGCCACTGCAAGATCATGGGGAATGAAAAGGCAGACTTCTTGGCCAAAAGTGCCACAAAAGCACAAGTCAACCACAAAAAGGATCTTCAGTACCAAAATGTCAAAACTAAGATCAAGTCAACCACAAAAAGGATCTTCAGAAACACCACAGAAGAGACTTCACGACTAAAGAACTGGTGGACCGAGATCAAAAAAGGGCCAGACAAAGACTGGTCGAGGAAGACGGCCACCGCCCATTTCCGGCTTGTAACCGGTCACGACGTCTTGCAGCACCACCTGCACCGCTTCAACATTACCAACGAACCGGCCACCTGCAAACTTTGTAATTTAGAAGATCAAGACAGAGCGCATCTCTTCAGATGCGCCGCCCTCAGGAATGACATTGACTCCCTGCCCGATGACCTGAGCAGGATAGAAAAGGAGGCAGTCTTATATTGGATAGCAAGACAGAAGAATGGCTGAAGAGGCCAACTTTGCACAAGAAAGAAAAAAAAATTGTTTAACTTGTTTATCTTGTCATAACATTGTAACATTATATGCTAGTATTAGGTATACAAAAAAAGACAATAAAATGAAATGAAATGAGTCCCTGACTTTCTGTTCAGCTGACAAACGGCCGGCGGAATGTAACACAGGCGCAAACACATTTCGTTTTGTCTGGCCAGTCGCCAGTCGGCAAGTACAACTTGAGTGGTACTGTGTACTTGTGTTTACGATGTTCATTGTTTACGTCCTGTTTGCGTTTTGAATTTTGCATTACTATATCTAAATATCCTTGACATCATTACTGAAAGTATTTTTTTTAAATCAACGTTTAAAAAAACCTAAAATTTTGAAAAATTCAAGTTGTTTTAAGCGATTTTTTTGTAGTTAATCTAAAATATGAACCAAGTTCTTTTCAAAGTTCTTCTAAAATTTTACGATTTTTGGATGAGCATAGCGAGCGAAGTGAAGATTCCATTTCACTAGGCCTACACTGAAGAAAAAAATAAGGAATTTTTTTTTTTACAGTTTGTTAACCACTTGCCATACTACCACGTCTGTCAGACGGGCGTCAGGGGGTGTTTCTTTGTTAATAGTGGATGGCATGAGAAACAATGATTTTTGAGGAGAATCAAATTTTTAATATATTGTGTGTTTTTTTAGAATATTAAAAATTGTGGGGATTTATTTTAGAAAAATTTTGGGGGGAAATTATCCTAGGGGATAGAGGCCAAGGGTGGGGGGAGAGGGGGGAGCAAAATGTCAAGATCAGATGAGAACCAATCAAATTACTTAAAAGGCTAGAGACTAAATACCCTAAAATAGTTATTTTTATTTTTTTAGAATTTCATCAAAAAAATGGGGGGGGAAGTAAAGGGGGGCTAGTAGACAGTGGGGGGGGGGATGAATTACTTTGGAAGGGATTTTTAGGTGGCTAAATATCACTATCAAATAAAATCCAAACAAATGACCTAAAGGTACGGTAATTTAGAAAAAATGGGGGGGGGTAGTTGGGGTAAGGGGGGGGCAGGGGGGGAGTAGTCTGAAGGCGGTTGGTGATGTCAAAGCGGGAAAGGATTACCAGATGGGGAAATAATTTTTCATTTCCATTTGTTTACTTTTTTGAAATGATAAAAATATGGGGGGGGAGGTCCCAACGTGCGTTAATTTTGAAGGGGGGGGGGGTTATGGAGACTTAAGTCAATATCAGATGAAATCTGCCAAAAATTTCCATTTAGGGAAATAAAATACTAAACTTGGGCCTATTTTAAAGATTTCAAAAAAATTCCCTTCCCCCCCCCCCATCCCCATGGGGAGAAGGGGGAGGGGAAAAAAATCGGGGGGTTCTAAAATGTCAATGTGGGTTAAGATAAATAGAAATCCGAAAAGGGGCCAAGAAAATTTAGAATTTATTTTTTCGCCATAATTTCGATTTTAAATAGTAGGTCTGTTCTTGTTGGACCTGCTCGACTTTGCTCTAAGATCACTTTAGAGAAAGGTTGAATTTAGGCCACACCCTCGCTCGAGGAAGTTAGATCACAACTCTTGCGTTTTGAGACGAACGCTTTTTGGGGGCGAAAATCGACTCTAATCGCTCAAAAAAAAAAAATATCAATCCAAAAAGAAAAAATTTGTTCGCATTCATTGGCAAAATATTATTTACACTTCCAGCAAACGAGGAAGCCATTTTTTATTTAAATAACGCGCGTAATTCGTTTGTTAAATCGAACTTGCTCTAATTTTGCTCTAACTCGCTCCTCCTAAAATGTCAGAGCACGGAATCATGATCTTTCTGCTCTAGATCAAGTTGCTTGAGCCCAAAAAAACGCAATTCGAGAAAGTGATCTCGTGAAACAAGGGCTATTTCGTTATCCGAGCGGAATCTGAGCAGTTAGAGCAGGTCCAGCGAACAGACCTTAATTTCATGGCAAAACAAGTGTGTATTAATGGTATGCTAAACAATTCCGGCTAAACCGTTTAGGGGTACTCCAATTGCGATGAAATTTTCTGGGGGCCCTTTTTCGAAATCTCTGAACTTAAAACTGCCATTTTTTATGAGCGCAATCAAAAATTATTTCTCATAAAATCGCAATTTTACTTTTTTTTCCCATTTTTAAAACCTTTCTTCGACTTATAACACCTACCTACATGCTTTTTCCGATTGCGTTTGAATTTTTCACAGAACCTAAATTTTAAAAATTAATATGTGTGTGTGATATTTGAGCGTAATCGAAAAATTATTTCTTATGAAAATCGCAACTTTACGATTTTTTTTTATTTTTAAAACATTTTTTCGACTTATAACACCTAGGCCTACATGCTTTATCCGATTGTAATGATTTTT
This sequence comes from Sweltsa coloradensis, assembly GCA_024449915.1. Classification (NCBI taxonomy): domain Eukaryota; kingdom Metazoa; phylum Arthropoda; class Insecta; order Plecoptera; family Chloroperlidae; genus Sweltsa; species Sweltsa coloradensis. Next base: position 6,941 of record JAMZAV010014186.1, read on the forward strand.
TCACAGAACCTGAATTTGATGAATTAATAAATTGGTGTAAAATTTGAGCGCAATCGAAAAATAATTTATCATGACAATCGCAATTTTACGCTTTTTTTGTATTAAAAAAATTACGCTCATCCAACAACGCGCCTGAAAAAGCGTTTGCGAAGCTTCCTAGTGAATCGGCCTTGTTGATTCTGGCGTTGATTCGCGGGTGCACGCACTGTCCCCTAACCACTGATTGTTATATTTCCTATTAAAAAATTGATCTTTGGTTTGGGTTTTCCCCTCACTCGTCGATTGCGTTGGGGCCTACAGGGTAGGCTTAGTCGCTTTGATTTAAAGTCCCCCACTGAAAATCAGTTATATAACTGAGTGGGTAGACTCTAAATACAATTTATTTATTTATTTATTTATTTATTTATTTAAAAGTATGAGATGACTGATAGAATATTATTGTATTTTAGAGGAAGAAAACCGTAGGGTTTGGCCGTTTCGAATTGAACAAACAAACAAACTGACATCATAATCACAAGAAGTCCCGTTTGGACTTCCGTTGAACAAACTCTGGCCTAGTATCAAATAGCATAAAACATATATTTCATTTAAAATATTTTTTTATTCTTGTACCGGTATTGAAATTTGTAGCATCTTCGATCTCTAGAGGAACAATAGCCTAGGCTATTCCATGAAGTAACTGCACGGTAGTAAAAATGATTTAGATAGAGGAACAATGGAACCAATGAAGGATGAGATTGAGGGTATTGTCATGTCCATTTTACTAAACAATTACCCAAACGTTAAAGTTAATAGTATCTGAATTTTTTGGGTAAACCACCCTACCCTATAACATCCATAGCCTAGTTTAAATTTGTATAGGAGCTGACAATAAATGAGTGAATCCCCAACTATATAATATTTAAGTGGGTTACCATAAAGCATAAATCAACAATCTAGTAACCTTACTTACTTTTAAGAAAATTTCTCGGAGAACTGGAAAAAGTGTGTGTAGCTTTGGACCATCAGAGCTAATGTATGCAATACACAAAGGACGAACCCAGCCACGAGCTAACAGATCATGCAACATTGTGTAATGAACGTAAGCGTGTAATCCCTTTTCTGATTGTAGAACTTGAACGTCCTCACACGTATGAAAGCGGCCACCACAACTGTAAATGAAATGTTTTTTTAAAAATTAATAGTATAAATACCTACTAAATGTAGCCCCATTGAGAGCATAAACGTCATTATAACGTCTCCCAGAGGTAGAAATGAAGAACAATTTAATAAATAATAAATTAAATTTTATTAATTAATTAAATTTAAAAATTAATAAATAAATAATGTTTAAAAACAAACCATGGCTAGTGATGGGAATTTCATGAATTTTTTTTTTTTTTTTTTTTACAATTTCCTCTTTTTAGTTTAAAAAATTTTGATTTTGGGGCCTATATCCCCAAATTTAAAGATATTACAAAATTCCCAAACACAATTTACGGGACCTAATAAAATGGGTTTCCTTTCCTCCAGTTCTTCCTAGTACATTTTGGGCCCCTACTAAAGGGGATACAAATTTGGGCCGGGGATAGGTAAAAAACAGGGGATACTGGTGTAAATGTTTTATTAAATATCTTGTACAAAACAATATAATATGTGGGGCCTACTCAGCAAACACAATAAAAAAAACAAAAAAAACAAACAAAAAAAATAAAAGCTTTTATTGAAAATTTTTTCATGAAAATTTCAACTTTCCCATCACTAACCATGGCACAGTAGGGGAGTAGAAAAACTGACCAGTACATTATGAAATTTGGGGGACTCACCTTGGTTTGCCTTGATAATCAACTGACATTTTTTTGCAAAATTTAAAATTGTTTGAGGGCCCAAAGTCCTTGATATGAGCAATTTTGGAACAAATTGTAAAAAAGGTTGGTATTGGTCCAGTCCCTCTGAAAACTCCGCAAAGACAATAAAAAGTCTTCCAACGAAAATAAAAATTTGGAACCTGTAAGAAAAAAAAACCATGCATAAGAGGGGAAAGACCTGAAAATTTTGAGGGGAACCTGCATTGATAATCTCCCTTTAGTACCCTACTTTTAGGGAAATATATGTGTTTATTCATTTTTTTTTCCTTTCCTAGGGGCAAAGGGGGCACATCACCTCATGCGAAAAAGCTTTTTTAAATTTTTAAAAAAAAGTGCGGGTTGGGAATATCCAGAAGGCAATCATCCCAAAGCCTTTTTCACAAATATAGTTTTTTCTCACACTAACATGTGGGCCCTCCCCAGGTACGCTAATTACCCCCTGCGAAAACTTTTTTATATTCAAAATCCTAAACCCTTTTTTTCCAGAAATTAAATGCCAACCTTTCCCATTTAATACAAGATCTAATAGGGGGGGATGGGCCCTTCTTACATTTTCTTTACAAAAATCAAAGCCCACATTTTTTGAAAAAAAGTCCGACTAAACATTTGTGTCAATATTTTAAAAAATTTAAACCAGCTTCAATTAAATACTCCAACTCCCTTAGTGGGGAAATAGGCTACCTCTTTGGGCCTGAAAAATTTTTTTCCCAGCCCTTCTTCAAAATTTAAAACCCTTTATTTTTTCGTTAAAAAGAATTTTGGACATGGAAAATAGGCAGTTTTTTTTGAATATAACGTTAAATTTCCCGGGCAAATTGCTTTTTTCCCCCCTCGGGCCTTTTTAAACCCAAAACCGATCGGCATAAAATCTTCAGAAAATAAAAAATTGTGAAGGTTTTTCTATAGGGGCCCTCTGGGGGGGGGGGATTGAAAAGAAAATGTATACATTTATCTAGCATAAATTTTTTTTTTAAATGGCAACATTTTTACAAAAATACTTTTTTCCCCCGCGCTTTTTCCATGGAATTTTAAAAAAAAATCCCCCCAGACCCCTTTATTTCAGAAAACTTTACTTTTTGGGGGGGCCCTAAATTTGAGAATTTGTTTTTCAACCCAGTCAACAAAATTTGGGTTCCAAATTCGGCAACCTTTTTAGGAAAAAACACCCAATTTCCCAGGCATTTTTTTTGCGTTTTTTTTTTCAAACGGGTTAGTCCGCTAGATGGCGTGGGCGTTTTTGGGGGAAAAAGTCGTGGGGCCCAATTTTTCGTTTTGGGAGCTAGTTTTTTGGGGGGGAAATTTGGGGGGGGTTTTAAAACTGCCCATTTATTTTTGTTACGCGTGGGAAGTCAATGTAACTACCCCAAAAAAATTCCCGACTTTAAATCTTTTGCCAAAAACCGCGGGGTTTTTGAGACAAGGCCCTTTTGGGGAAGCTTTGGGATTGGAATTTATGCATATAGGAAAAACCAAATTTTCATATTTTTTTTGCCCTCCCAAAAATTTTAAATCAAAATAAAAAAAAATGTTTTGATCTTGTTCTTGTTTGTTGTAGGGGGCCCTGGGCTATTCTTTTTTTTTAATTTTTCTTTTTTGCATTGGGGTTTAGTGCTATTTGGTGTTTGCCATTTTGGTTTTTTTTTCCCTTTTAAAAAAAAAAACCGAATCTTTGGCCGGATTAAATCAATTTGATGGGCGTTTGAAAATGGAAAAAATAAAAGTGCCCCCTTTTTATTTTAAATAAAACTGAGGGTTTCCTTGCTGAGATGATTGTGGGAAAATAAGATTGTTGATTTTGGCCCTTTTTCAATTTAAACGATTTCCCCAATTTTTGTGTAGCGCACTTCATTTTTGGCCAAAAAATTATCTGCCACAAAACAAAAATTTGAACCCGGACCATGTGCATCGGAAGCAAAAAAAGTCCCTTGGCCCTTTCATTTATCATATTCGTAATTTTTTTATAATTTATTTTTGTTTTTTATGAAGGTACAAGAAATTTAATTTTTAAAAATTTATATGATTTTTTTAACCTAGAGGTAAAAGTTTAGTGCTAATTTTAAAAAAAAAACTGCATATCTATCTCTTATTCCCCCCCTATTTTAAAACGTAGGTCTACCAGTTTTGGCCCCCCAACTTTCCTCAACTAAAAAATGAAATAAACTTGGGGTTTATTAAAAACCCGTGCAACAAAAGTTATTTTAAAAAATGTTTTTTTTTTTCGGGAAAGTGCCCCCTGAGCGTTTAAAAAAAAATGGGGAAACTGCCATCAATAAAAAAATATTGAAAACCCAAACGGTTTGTTAGTTTTTTAAAGAAATTTAAATTCCGGTGTTACTGCCCTTTGGACCCTTTTTTAAAAAGAATAACAATTCAAAAAAGACAGTTTAACCGACAAAAATATTGGCCAAATTTTTTAAACCCCCCCCCCCGTGTTTAGAAACAATCAAATATATTCCCAAAAATCATTTTTATAACCGTGCTTTTAATTTTTATGGAATACTTTTTCCTCTAAAAAATCAAAGATGCTCCAAATTTAAAAATAGAAAAAAAAAATTTATTTATTTAAAAGGGGTTTTTTATATGTAAAGTTATTTACATGAGGCCTCCCATTTTTTGGTTTTACAAACAAATTATGTTAATTTATTGACTTTTTTAAATCCATTGTTTTAAAAAAAACATTGGGCCCAATTTTATTTTAATATTTTTTTAATGAAGGGAATCAGGCCCTTCTTTTCTATGGGGGTATGCCCTCTCTGATTTTTTCTTCAACATGTTAAGTGTACATTTTTTACTTTTGGCTTGTTTGTTGAAATAATAAATTTAAAAAAAAAAAAAAAAAAACGTCAAAGTTGGCCCAAAAACACAAATAAAAAACAAAGGGAAAAAAACAAAATCCCTTTTTTAGTTTTTTTTTTTTAAAAAAGTCCCCGGCAGCCTTTTTTGGGGGTACCAAATTTTCCCCCACGTATTAATTTTTGCAAATTACACTAACGGAGGGCGAATAAAGGGGTTTTTATATACGAAAAAATTAAAGTAGGGTCTGGTTTTTTGCTAGATATCAAGTGCGGGGAAAAAGATTATCCCTAAACCCTTAATTTGGGAATTATCGTTTGGTGAATGTGTGATTGTGTTTTGTTTTGGGGACGGGGAACGGGAAAGAGGAACAAGCATGTGTTTTCTGGCTATCATCCTACAGCCTTTAGATAACACGTTTTTGTATCACGGGGAAGCGGTTTTATTACTTCATGAAGCATGTGCGCGTTAATTTTTACCATCTACGTCTATTGGGTGTCAAGGTGGAAACAAAGGAAGAGGGAAAAGACAAAGTTTACGTTTTTAATGCAAAAAAAGAGATGCCCTTTTTCATTGAATTATAATTAGAAAACTTGGTTGAAAGGGGGTACAGGTCCCGAAAAAAAACCACGGACAAGAGGGGGGAACGGCAAATTTCTTGACTAAAATGCCTATTTTTTAGTTGTAGAATTTAAACTTCTAAAAACTTGTATCAATTTCAATTTTCAATTTATTTTAGACAACAAAAAAAAAAAACAAAAAGTTTACAGTTTTTCAAAGGGGTTTGGGCCCTTTTAGTTTTACACCAAATATAAAACTTAAAGAAGTTTACAAAAAAGTATTGTATAAAAATTTCTATCATACAGTACATCTACTAATAATAAAAAAACCCCTACTAATAATACAAAAAACACTTTCACTAACAAAAATCATCCTTTTATCACATTGTCTTCATATTAGGGAATTAGGCTCTACCAAAAAACCAATGATTTCAGTGCAAGGTTTTACAATATTACATTATTAAATTTAAATTGGGAAAAAAGGGAAAAGAATAAGAAAAAAAATTAAAATTTCCAAAATTTCCCAAAAATTGTAAAATTTAAACAACCAAAAAGATTTTAAAATTTATGGTAGGGGCAGTTGGGGTGAAAAAAGTCATTTACACTGTAGTCCCCCCTCCCAATCCAAGAGTTGGGACGATTTTTTGCTCTTTGGGTTTCCCCTTTTCGTACGACTACATTCGACATGTTTGCAAAAAAAAAGTTAAAAAAAGAAAACCCCAACCCAAAAAAAATGTTTTTACAACCCTTATTATAGCCCCTGTTCTGGGGGTTTTTTAAAAATGAGAAGGTTTGGAGGACATGCGTTTTAAACAAATTGCCTTTACCGCAGGCGTCTGAAAATTTCGAATATATATCACGATTAAAAACCCAAAAAATATGGCTCACCCCCGTAACACGTTTCTAAAAATTTGGGTTTTAAAAAAAAATTTAAAAAAAAATCAATTAGTTTTTAAAAAGAATTTCAAATTCAAAGTTTAAAAAATTTACTTTAAATATATTTTTGACTTTTTTCCGGAGGACCCATTAAAAAAAAATTTGGGAAAACTATGACCGGTTTGGGCTGTTTTTATGTAAAGCTTATTGACAAAAATTTTGGGAAAAATTTTATTTTTGGCGGATGCTTCTTGGCCGAGCGGAATTTGCCCATTTGCTAACTGGGAAAAAGTGTCCTATTTTCCCCTGAAAAGGGAAGGGTTACTTTTTAAATTACAAAAACTAATATCATAAAAAATCCGCTCGCTCTGGGATACCACCCCTCACCTTCCGCTCACAAAAAACCCGGGCCCCTTCAATTTTTAAAAAATAGGAGAACATTCAAAAAATTTTTTTAAATTACACCTGCCAAATCTTTGTCTGGTATAAAAAAAACCCCTTTTCTTTGAAAAATTTCACTTCCTTTTATACAATTTTGTTAAAATCAATTTTTTTAAAAAAACACTCATGGAAAGATTGGGAAATCATTCTTCACCCTCGAAAAAAAAAAAATCCAATTTTGGGAAAATTTCCCAAAGGGTTTAAAATTTCCAAACCCCCCACCCCCTCACGAGTTTTAAAAAACTATTAAAACAATCAATGACTCATTAAAAAGTGGGGGTACGGGAATTTTAAAAAACTATTTTAAAAAAAAACCCCGTCTGGGGCCCCGGGGGAGAATTGGGGGCCCCGAAAAAATGGCCCCTGCTATCGTTAAAAAGGTTTATTCAAGAGGAAAAAAATCCACCTCACAAACACCCGCTAGAAAAAGTGGAGTATTTTTAACTCCCCCAAACTAAGGCAGGGCCCGGCCCAATTTGTCCCGGGGGGGGGCCTTTCCCCTTTCCCCCGACGACCCCCCCGGGGGGAGATGACAAAAGACACAAAAGAAAAGAGACGAACGACGATGACGACCGCGACGTGAGAAAACCCCCCCCCCTCCCCCCAAACCCCCGGTGGTTTCTGACCAAACATGGGCCCCCCCCTCCCCCCCCCCCCCTTAGGCAGAGGGGGGCATTATGACCTAACCGGTTGACGCGGCCTTAATCCCAAAAAAACCAAAAAAAAAAAGATTTTCAAAAAAAGTGACGCGTGTACCCACTGGTGGTGGGCCCAAACACCCTCAAAAAAACGTATAGCGGTTCCGAATTGCGAAACTATTTTTTTTCGTCAATTCAAAATAATATAATAGTAAAAATTGAAAATGATAACAATACCAATATTACTAAATTTGTCCCTTTTTTGATCCGGGGAGGATTTTTTGCCCCCCAGACTAACCCAAAATTTTTATTTTTCCCCCAAAAAATCTTTTGAAGAAAATCAAGAAATTTTTTTCTAGAATTTTTATAAATTTTCGATTCACATATAATTGGACTTTTAAAAATAAAAGAATACAAATTTGGAGACTTGGGTTTATTTTTGGTTTTAAAGCAAATACAAAGGGTATTCGAGACGATGGGTGGGAAAAGATGAGGGTGAAGGGGCAAATAAAAATTTTGCGATTATACGGAATTCGAACCCACTCCTCGGTTTGAGCCATTTCGGGAAACAAAGTCGGAGGGTTTAAGAGAAATTAGATAATTTATTTTTTTCAATCGATTTGCGACCTGATGGTTTAAGTTTTAAAAATTTTCGAATAACTTTGGTTACCCCCTCGCATTCGTTGATTTTTTTTAAGTTAGTGGGGTTTTTGAAACTGCGGATGGAAAATTTCCCGTTTTGCAATTTTTAAAAAAAATTTCAAATTTGTCATTAAAAAAAAAGTTTTAATTTCGTAAATAGTTGATAGTGATTTCTGTATTTTTTCAAAAATTATTTACATTTCCCAATTTATGAAAAATAATTTGGTAGAAATAAACCCTCCAATTAGATATTAAAAAATTCTGGGGGG
>JAMZAV010014187.1:0-14133 GCA_024449915.1 Sweltsa coloradensis
TCCTTGTACCCAAAATTTTACATTGGGGGAAAGGCTTTCATTGTAAACAAGAAGAGCTTAGTCTCTTGCCCAGGTCTTCAATATGAGATGACCACTTTAGTTTAAAATCCAGTTTAAGGCCTAGGAATTTGGCTACCTCCACTATATCAATTGATAAGTTGTTATGCTCTACTGTTAAATGTGGATGTTGACCCTTAACTTGGTAGGTAATTATTTGGGTTTTTGAACAGTTTAGCTTCAATTTGTTAGCCTTGAACCATGCTTCTAATTCTCTAAGAATAACTCCCAATTTGTAAATTAACTCGTCTATGCTCTGTGCCGTAATTATCACGGTAGTATCATCTGCGAAAAGAATTGCTTTGCATAGACGCGCTAAATAAGGTGGTAAATCGTTGATATAAAGGCTAAAGAAAACTGGACCAATATTAGAACCCTGCGGAACCCCACTATTAACCTGTTTCCAACCTGATGAACACTCAACACCATTGCTGTTAATGTCTACGCGTTGCTTTCGGTCAGTAAGATAGGATCTGACCCATGAACCTGCTGTACCCCTTAGTCCGTAATGTTTTAATTTATCAATAAGGATAGAATGGTGAAGTGTATCGAATGCTTTAGACAGATCGCACATAATAGATCCAACCACTAGTTTCTTATCTAAGGCGTTATTGATCTCATGTATTAGTTGGAATGCTGCCGTCATGGTAGAGTGTCCCTCTCTGAACCCATGTTGATTCTCGCATAGTATATTATTGTCATTGAGGAACACATGGAGTCTGCTAAGAAATAATTTTTCGAACACCTTTGACAATGTCGGCAGCAATGCAACTGGCCTATAATTTGAAATCTCAGTCTTTTCCCCTTTTTTAAATAAAGGCTTAACCACCGAGTATTTAAGCCGTTCCGGAAAAATTCCCTCTGTGAAGGAGCAATTACATATATGCGCCAATGGTTCCGCAACAAAATGGCTACTATATTTTAAAATAACATTAGAGACACCATCCCACCCTGCTGAATGTTTTGATTTTAAGTTATTTATTATATCTATTACTTCAGCAGGACTAGTCAGACTCAATACAAAGTCTGGGATGTTATTATCAGTAACCTTTTGTAGATTGATCATACATTCTTCATTGGTATTGGTTTTCTGATCTATTAGATCACCTGCAATTGAAGTGTAGTACTGATTGAACTGTTCTGCAATCACATGTTTATCAGTTATTCCTTCATTTCCTAATTTGATTTCATTTATACTAGAACTGTTACCTTTCCCTTGTTTACCTGTCAGATAATTAACCAAATTCCATGTTGTTTTAACCCTGTTGTCTGAGTTTTCTATTAATGCTGAATTAAAATCGTGTTTTGCCTTTTTTATAAGTTTAGATAGATCCTTCTTGAATGAGTTGAAGAAACTTTTAAACTCATCACTGGTATCTGTTTTGCTTTGTACATATAAATCTCTTTTCAAACGACATGCATTTTTAATTTCATCCATAATACATAGAGGTGAATTTTTCCGTCTTGGTAGGCTTACAGGATCAGCAAAATTTTGAGTAACTTTCACCAGCCGGTAGGCCTACTTATTTTCTAGGAATCAGACAAATTTAGGCCAGGCCTATAGAGGACTCAAATCACCTAGAGAATGCGCTAGTGTCGAGGGGGCATAGGCCTAGCACCATCATACCATCTAACGAGGATTACCTTTGTAAACACCCATGTGATCCTACACATGTTTTAATCAAGCACAGTGTAAATATAAAATTTATACGGTTTTGGGGGACAAATATATTCGAGCAGAAAAGAAACGTAGACGAATTCCTCCGAATAACTCAAAAGTACCTCAAGAAAAATGCTTTCTACTCAATTTCTGATTTTCAAAAGGGGGAAACCGTTAAAGATACTAGTGGGGCATAGTAGGATAAATCAGGTTCACTAGAAAATGGTAAAATGATAGTCAAGCAATAGTATGTGATAGGATATTTATTTTAGATGTATAATTTACATTTTATCAGGCCTTCAACGTTCAACTCGCGGCACTGTTTTCGTTAAGAATGGCCACTTTTAAACACTTGTAAACTGTGTTGTGTGTGTTAATGGTTTTGAAGGTTTTTTGTTTAAAATAGCGACGTTAAAGGTTTTGAAGTTTTTTTTTGTTTAAAATAGCGACGTTAAAGGTTTTGTAAGGTTAGGTACTTACAGTGAGTGTACGGCTCGGTGGAAGTGCTGGTGAAACGTTGGCCATTCTTTACCGAAACAGTACCCAACTCGCTACTTCCCGTGGTTTGGCCTGTGAGTAGGGAGTAAGTGTATCCCAAAACTAAGGGCGAGCTCTGGCCGGTTGGGGTGCGTGTTGCAAAGAGAGCTCTGCGCAACTTTTTATCACACCTTTCTTCATTCACACAGCCTTACTCATATTTATTTTCTTCTTTCACTTTTTTCTTCTCCATACGTGCCGGCCCTCTCTGCAACGAGCACTCCTCCGTTCCCACCCAGTTTAACCCATCCTATCCAACATCCTCTCTCCTTCCCATTAACCCCCCTCGTCTTCCCTTACGTTCCTCGCATTGGAAAGAAGAAAACATGGTGGTAATCCACAAATTATGGAAAAAGAAAATTTGGAAGATTCCAATACAATTGACATGGGCACTGATAACTCTACTGTTGAGTGCCCTAAAACAACATTAACTAACTAACTAACTGACAACTGGTTTTACCATGTAGGATAGTAAATTGCACTTACCATGCAGAGTTTTGTGTATCTACTATCTACCTGTGATTGATGATTTTAAGTTAAGTGCATAGTGATATGAAAATGTGTATTTGTGGACTGAATCAATTATTATGTGTTTTAATATGAATGTAAATGTAAATTTTTAATTTAATTTTAAGTTACTGACCTGTAAATACCCGAACACGCTGTGGCAAGGGGTCAGCTTTACAAAAATAAATACAAAAAAAGAACCACTTAGTGAAGAAGAGGTATCGTTGGGGGCTCAATATAAATTCAAAATCTAGAAATTGCCAATATAGATTTATCAGCATTTATAATTAAAATACATGAGGATATAGCCTAGTATTCTATAGGGCGCATGTGAACGTACAAACATTTATATGAACTGTTTAAATATTTGTGGCCATTGTATTATACCAAAGTAGGTAGGCTACAACAGTGTACAACATACTTCGAAATTATGTATCAAAATTGGCCTACCGTAATGCCAAAATTTATTAATACTAGGGAAAACGCCAAAGTCGTTGTTACACGAGTGAGTAAAGCCATGTGTATAGTACCCGGTATCATTCCCCATACTGGGCTAGATCCATCCTTGTGTATATGGGAGGAAATGGTATGTTCCCGGTACTCAACACTTGGCTCACTCACTCGTTTTTAAAAACGACTTTGGCGTTTCCCTAGTTATTTAAAGTGAACATTCAAAATGCAAATCGTGTTTTGAAACGTATAAGCGTGAAACATTAACGAATTTCCAAGATAAAACAAAATCAATTATTTTTATTTTCCATTGAACACCCCTCAAAAATATTATGTAGGTGCAAAAATATAAAAAAAGTTCTTACTTAACTAATGGGCATCGAAACCAAACCCTCCGTGATGAAGGCTAAATGCTTACCACTAGGCCATGCCAGCCATGGTAAACCTCGTCCTGCTAGCTGCTACATAAACAAATGCTATCGATTTTTCACACATCACATTTTTATTTATTGTAGGTTTAAATTGCAATGGTTCTAGCTGATTTTAACAGTTCTCAGGAAACTCGTACCGGATGTCTGTTTAAAATTTCAGCGCAATCTGTTAAGCGGTTCGGCTGATTTTAGCCATATAAACAGACAGACAGACACACAGAATCACAGAATGAGGGCGTTTGAGTTGAATGGAGACACTCAGTCGCTTCGCTCCCTCGTTTAATCAAAGCAAGATATTTCGCTCCTCGTTTAATCAAAGCAAGATATTTATTTATTTACATTACATGTTCTATAATCATAGGCCTATATGGAATTGAATGCAACGCTGGAGTAGAGCACATAGTGTCATAACTCTTTTAAAATCAAACAACATTAAAGTCACTCAAGCTTTGTGAAGACGATAAGCAGTAATCATTATGCGTTCCTAAATAATCATCATCATTATCCATCGCTGTTTCTGCTTCTGGCAATCTCCGCAATCATGACTGCATCCATAAAAATTAGTGATGACATCGGGGTACCCGGAAACCGGTTCCAAACCTGTTCTATGGCGACCCGGTTCGACTTTTCAAACCGGTTCCATTTTTTCAAGTTCTACTAATTTAATGAGATTCCTGAGAGCACAGTGGGCAAGACAAGAAGAGATAGAATAAGAAACACGGACCTTAGAGAAATGCTAGGTGTACGAAAGTTAAGTGACAGACATAGGAAGGACAAGGTTGAGATAGTATGGACTATGAAACGAATGGGGGAAAATAGGATGCCCAGAAAATGTATGAAAGATTGGAAGAAGGAAGAAGTAGACCAAGGAAGAGATGGAATGACATCATAGCAGGAGACTTGGAGGCAAGAGGAGAAAGCTGGGAAGATGTGGAAGAGAAACGATTGTGGGAGGAGAGAAAGAAGTGGAAAAATTTTGTTGCTAAACCCAAGCTGACCCTGCCAGAAGCAGGAAACGGCGATGGATAATGATTATGATGAACTTCACAGACACGTTTTCCCGCAAAATGGTAATTCTACACACTGTTTTGCGACGAGCAAAAAATCCTACCTCGGCTAGACTCAACCTGGAGATGGGGGTGGGTAAGTTGCTTCCCCTCTCAGTAACCTAAAACTAACAATTGGACGCCACGTTCTTCGCTGAGAGAGAAAGTCAACGACCTAAGGAAGAAGTAAGGATAGGCCAATGCTAACTAAAGAAGAGATAATTTAACAAAAATAACCTGGGTTTATTATCAAAGTTACAATACAACTAATATGCACAGGCCTGGTGAACGTAGTAGGCTGAGAAGTTCACATATTAGAATGAGACAGGTACAAGAGAAAATTAAATGATAGGCCTTCTTTACAAAATGGTGCACCAAGTTACGTTACATGTTACACAATTTATACAGTTTACCTTTAATCCAGCAAGCAGTTGAAAATACCTAGAAGCCTCCAATGACACAATGTGTTCTAACGTTCACTTAAGCAACGTCAGCAATGATCGGCACGATCGTAATAAGTAGACCCTAACGCTTAGATACAAGCTATCTCCACCCTTGGTTGGACATGCGTTATCTAGTTAAGGTTCTCCAAATACATTTGCTACATATAGGCATAATTCTTCAAACTGAGTTGGGGTGGGTAGATCCTCGTACCAATTAAATAGCATCGAACGTCGCTAAGAAAATTATCCTTATTCACAAATCATAAATATAGCCGACATTGGCCAAATCCTTCTCGGATAATAGTACTTCCCACAAATAAATTTGCTACGAATAAGTGTAATTATTCAAACTACCGTTGAGGTGGATCCCCGTACCAATTAAATAGCATCGAACGTCGTTAAGAAAATTATCCTTATACAAATTACCCAGTTTTTCATAGGCCAAATCCTTCTCGGATAAAAGTACTCGCTTAAGTTTACCATGAACATTACTCCACACACACTATGAACCTTAACATTGTAAACTGTACAGCCCTGGACGGCCATGTTGGTCCCTATTTTTCAATTTTTGAAACCTAAAAGTTACATATTTTTCAAATTTACATAATCAATAATTTTCAAGTTCTACATAATTTTTGCATAATTTACATGTCTATGTAATTAAGCTTGTCCTAATAGGAAAGCTAGTGGTTATGGCTAAGATATGGGAATAGCCTAGGCTTGTGCGATAAGTCTAAAAGTGGCTAATGGTCAGCAATGTTATTTGCTGTACAACGGGTGAATTTTGTGCGTCTAATCTGTGCAAAACGAGGTAGGCTTCAATCGGTATGCGGGCTAGCAGCCTGGATCGGCCGATGAAATAGTTGGTTTCACCAGTAGTCGACAATCACGAGCGGAACGGGGTGGATGTGGCCAGTGACAATGGTCTACGTCATCACCTAGGCCAGCAGAGCAGGGCGTTTTTGAGACGAAGAGCACGGAGTGCATCGTCCACTGAGATCAGCCTTCAGACGAGCAAGTCGTTCCAAAAATCTTCCGAGTGCGCCTATCAAGCAGGCGAGAGGCATTTTAGGGCAATGGAACCACACCCCTCTCACGTAAAAGAAGGGGGTTTAAAAGGTAGTTTTGCGGTTTTGTTTTGTTTCAACTTTTACCCATTTCGGTAAATCGGGAGTGTTTTAACCCGCCCACCTTTATTTTGTAGCTATCATACGCCCACCCCCCCGGGCAGTCGACGACCCCAGCTAGAAATGGACATTTTTTTAAAAAGTTCCATTTTTTCATTAGTCCGGGAGGGGCAATCTTTAAACTAATGAATATCCCTGATGGGGGGCATTTTGCACCGAACTATTTTTTGTACACCACGTGGTCCAGTCGGGGCTGGGCACTAATCAAAAAAATCTCATTTAATAGTACCAATTCAACGTAAATATATTTTTGCCTCCCTGTCTACATATGATAAGTACATTTCCTCATTTACATTCGAGGTCCACCCGGACGCCAAGAGGGAAGCAGGTCGACCCCCCACTGGGGAAATTCCCCCTGGGGCCCGAGGCGCCTACAGCGCGCAAAAACCACCATCAAAACGTGCCAAGTAGAGGGCCACTCCCCCCCACTTCACTACAGTATCGTAACTCAAGTAATTGATACAATTTTGGTTGTTTTTAGAGAAAGACTTTTTGTATCAATTTATGTAATGTTCACGGAAATTTTAAATTAAAATCTTTGCTTTGGATCCAGCTTTCAACTAATTTTCTCTTTTCTTTCTTTTTGTTTGCAAAATTTGAATCATTAAAGCACCTTTTTTTGATATCCGAATTAATCATTTCAATTATTAGGGGCATGCTAAGCCTTCAACCCCAAGTCTTTCAAAACCCAAAACATTTCAGTTAATGCACGGCTTCAGCTCGTCACATTTTGCTGACGCAAAAGCTTTTGTTTAGTCAAGTGGTAATTTTTAAAACGGTGGACCCCCGCTGTTCCGGGACGGGGGACCCCAGCGGCGAGGCTCACCACTACGCACGGGGTAAGGTTGGGTCTTTCCCCAAAACGGGGGAACGTGTAAAGGGCACCGGTTCACTTCATCACACTTATTTACCATGTTTTGCTGGGAACTGTTTTATTTGTGTTTTCCCGACGTAGAGGGGGCCTCCCCCTGATTAGTTAGGATGCTTATCTTATTTAAATTTTTCATAGCGTAGCCGGGAGCAACTAGGCCTAACCCGAGAGGGTCTATGCTGCATAATTACCAATAATCCGGTCGATACTTCGGTTAGGATACGGTAGGGTCTTTCCGAACTATGGGTAAAAAATCACTAATCAGTAAAAATTGCGAGTTTTTGGGGCTAACAGTAGGGATCAGTGACCCTGTACTTAGGATTTTTCTTCCGGTAGCTTAAAAACTGGGGGGTTTATTTTAAGTGTTTCGTTTCAACAAAACAGTAGGCCTATAAATCACACAAACTCGTCCTATCGACAAGCTGCCTAACTTTTCAGTTTGTACCGGGATATTTGGTTACAGAATTTATACATGGCAAAAATTTTAGGTCCCCAAATTTATACAATAAACCCTCTAACATGGGTATAAGGCAGTAGGCACAAATTGAATATTACCCTTGTTACAATTTACAATCATATATGGGCTAGATAAAGTTTGAATAGCTGCGTCAGCCGGTTACTTTTTTGGTTTTGGCTCATTTGAAATGCCTTTCCGACCAACTTACAGTGTAGTACAACTCCGTAGGTCTAACTATATTTATTCAGAAACCTCTAAGCATGGGTATGAGGCAGTGGGCACAAACTTAAAAACGTACTCCTCGTTAAAATTTTAAATAAATTGCTCGTCACCCCCGGTCATGTTTGTGGGTGAGCCACTGGAAATCCCATTCACAGACCAATTTACAGTTAGCTACACTCCATAGGTGGGCCCCTCTATTATTTTAACAGAAAACCCTCTAACAGGGGTATGGGGCAGTAGGACAAACCTAAATACGTACCCTCTTCCATACAATAAAATAGCTGCGCACAGCCGGGTTTTGCTTTTTTGGGTTGACTCATTTGAAAATGCCATTCAAGCCCAAATTTACAGTGTAGCTAAAACCCCCTGGGTAGGCCTACGATAATATATTTATACAGTAACCCTCTAAGCAGGGTAGAGGCAGTAGGCCAAACTTAAATACGTACTCCTCGTTACCTTTTACAAGAATTGCTGCGTACACCCGGGTTTATGCTTTTTTGGTTGGCTCACTTTAAAATGCCATTCCCAAGCCCAAAATTTACAGTGTAGCTACAACACCTTACTAAACACTAGGAAAACGCAAAGTCCCCCGCGTTGTTGGATGGGTAATTGGTGCATTGAGCTGCCATGTTTATGCGGATTTTCTGTTGTTCTGTAAAAAAAATCTTTACAAAGTTGAAGATTTTTTAAAAAATTAAATTTTAAAATTAATAAAAATAAATTTTAAATTTTTAATTTTTTTAATTAAATCGAAAATTTTTAAAAAAAAAAAAACCCAAAATTGCGATTTTATAAAAAAATAATTATTAAATTTGGCTAAATTTCACAGAATATATTAATTCAAAAATTTAAGGTTTTTGTGAAAAAATTTTACCGGTTAAAGCATGTGGGTTAAAAGTCAAAGAATTGTTTTAAAAAAGAAAAAACCCAAAAATTTTCGATTTTTATGAAAATATTTTTCGATTCGCTCAAATTTCACACAATATCTTAATTCATAAAATTAGGTTCTGTAAAAAAATCATTAAAAGGATAAAGATGGGGTGTTATAAGCAAAGAAATTTTTTAAAAAATCGAAAAAAAATCGTAAAATTGGATTTTCAGGGAAAATAATTTTTCGATTGCGTCAAAAACGTGGCAGTTCTAATTCAGAGATTTCAAAGGCCTCCAAAAATTTCTTTCGCAAGGGAGTATCGTTCGGGCCCGGAACGTGCTGAAAAAACACACAATAATACAAAAAAAAAAAGGAAAAAAAACAAAACATTCCGGATTTTTTTCTCCTGTAGTGAAATGGAATCTTGGGGCTTCGCTCGCTACGCTCATCCAATAACTTTATTAACTTTATGGTATGTAGTTGTGTCAATCTGGAGCAAAAACGGGGGTTTCCCGGTGCGTCGACTTTTTTCTTAAACAGGGGGTTTTGTAGTGTGTTTTAGTAAAGTATTCTGTTTTTTGTAGTTGTTTGTATTAAAAATTTCAGTGTTTTGTGCATTTTAGAATTCACATAATAATTTCAAATTTTCCCCCGAACGTTTTTAAATTAATTAATTTAGTACTTTTCATTACTTAAGTTTACATGAATGTCTCGTAAAGACTCTCAAAGAAAAAAGGGTATATATTTTTTTTCTAGGGAAAAAGCTTAAGTCCCGCCGCGTTGTTGGGTGACGTAATTGGTGCATTGAGCTGCCATGTGTTAGGGGGATTTTCTGTTTTTCTTTTAAAAAAATTTGTACAAGTTGAAAATTTTTTTTTTTAAATTTAAAAAAAATTAATAAAAAATAAAATTAATTTTTTAATTTTTTTTTAATTTAAACGTATGAATTTTAAAAAAAAGAAAAAACAAAAAATTGCGTTTTTTTATAAATAATTATTTGATTTCGCTCAAATTTCACAGAATATATAAAAATTTTTAAAATTAAGGTTTTTGTGAAAAAAATATTACAAAAATAAAGCATGAGGTGTTTAATAAAAGAATTGTTTTTAAAAAAAGAAAAACCCAAAATTTATATTTCATGAAAATAATTTTTTTTTTGCGCTCAAAAATTTTACACGGATATCTTTTAATCAAAAATTAAGGTTTTTGTGAAAAAAATCATGAAAACGGGTTAACATGTAGGGGTTTCAAGGAAAAATAAATTTTTTAAAAAAACGAAAAAATCGTAAAATTGCGATTTGCATGAGAAATATTTTTTGATTGGGGTCAAAAAAGTGGCAGTTTAAGTTCAGAGTTTCGAAGGCCTCCATAAAATTTCATCGCAAACGGAGACGTTAAGCCGGACGTGTGACAAACAACAAAAATACAGAAAAAAAAAAAAAAAGAAAGGGAAGGAAAGAAAAAAAAAAAAAATTCCGGGTTTTTTTTTTTCCAGTGTAGTGAAATGGAAACTTCGCTTTTGCTCGCTACGCTCGCTACGTATCCAAAATCTTTCCATAAGGGCGTGAAAGTTTTGAAAACTACGCAACACATTGCTCAATGGTCTAGGTAGGCCTAAAATTAAGGTTTGCTAGGCCATGTGCATTTTTGCACTAGTCGCCCAAAATTTATCACAAAAAAGACCCCATTGGGCCCCATGGGGTCAATCTGAAATTTACGGTCAAGGTTCATCTAGCCTTTGGTAAAAAAAGGTTGCCAATCCTATAGGAAAGAGAATAGTTTTTCTAACAGGGGGCCCAAATGGTACAATCCACACGAAAAATTATCTCTGAGAGAAAAACGAAGGAAAACAAAAATGCAAATGTAGAACCTGAGTAGGGCCAGGGCCCCGGTCTTGCGGCGCATTTTCCGGCAGTCGCACTCAATCCATGGGAACTTTTTCGGGTCCCCCTGGGAAAACTCAGTCCACGAAAATCACAAAATGGCTGCACGGAAAAACGCCCCTTTGGGTGCAGTTCTAGACATCACTCCAATGTAGGCCCCCGTTTTTTATTTTCCCCACATAACAGTCCCCGCTCACCCATCACTGGGTAAATCGCATCACAAGCCATGCTTGATGCGAAGAAAACTCACAGTTGACAAACCACGTCCCGGTCTGATTGAAAGTTCTACCGAATGGAGAATAAAGTCCTCCTCTTTCCGTCCCCCTGACCTCGTTGAACCCAAAAAACTCTCAGCCACACGAGAGAAAAAAAGTCAGTCCCCTTCCAAAAAAAACAGCTGCCCCCGCTCTTGCATCCCCCCTTCGACCCTCGAACTTTTAAATGAAGTAGCAGGCGAAATCGAAAATCACGGAGTCAAAAAATGACGTGTAAAAACGGTGTGCCCAAATTTATAACGGAAATAAACGCGCGTGGTTTAAACATGGGGGTGGAACAGCAAAAGCACAAATTGCACAGGGGGGGCGGGGGAAAACAAAAAAATAAATCTGACGTGATTTAGAAAAGTTTACCAACTATAACAATCTGGTTGATTAAACAAGCCGTCAGATATTCGTAAAAAAACAGATTGTTATAGTTTCTTGTGCGTTCTATTTCTACGGAGCCCGTAATGACGTAGCCAGCTATTATAAAAATGAAAATATATAACAGGTATAAGTTATAAAAATAAATCATTGGACTTTTTTTACTGTTAGTTAAAAAAATTTTTTTTAGCATATTTAGTAGCCAGCTACCTATTTTTCCTCACTAGCTAATTTTCAAGCACTCAAAAGTCCTTTACGCGCAAGGCTGCTACAATGACACTTGACTGTCGACAGTCGTACACGAACAAAGCGCAGGCGCTGAAGCCAGCTCACTCCCGGCCGTACAGTTGCTTCCAAAAAACACGCACATAGACCTAAGGCTGATACATTGAACAAAAATTGACCTAACCGGTTCTGGCATGGAGGAACCGGTTTGAACTTTTTGGACTCGATGTCATCACTAATAAAAATATGCATGTTAAACCTGACGTCTAAGTTAACCCTAATCGTAGACGAGGCTTCTTAACCATGAACTTGCTGACTAGTTGAATTACAACTCGCAACAGTGTATTATATGTTATAGGCCTATTTACAATTCCAGCTATGCCATGGTTTGGAATGGATATTGGAGGTTCTCTCACCAAACTAGTTTATTTTGAACCAAAAGACATCACTCCAGTTGAAGCTGATGCTGAGGCAGAAACGCTGAAAAAAATCCGCCGATATTTGACTAAGAATTCAGCGTATGGAAAAACTGGTCACCGTGACACCCATCTACAAATGGACGACGTAGTTATCCGAGGGCGTCGTGGGACTCTCCATTTCATACGCTTTCCCACCAGCGAAATGGGCAACTTTCTTGCTCTCGCTAAGGCGAAAGGCATGGCGACTCTTGTTTCTACTGTGTTTGCTACAGGTGGAGGAGCTTACAAATTTGAAGACAATTTTAGATTGGTAAGTGCCTGTGTAGATTTTCTATGCTACTAGGAAAATGCCAAAGTCATTTTAAATTTTAAACTCAAAATCATAAAAAAAAATACTTGGCCATTGACTTTTTAGAGTTCTCGTAATGAACCAAATTCAATGGTAAAGTAATTTTTTTTTAAATTTTGAGTTTAAAATGTTTACTTTTTTACCATGAAAATGGTTGGCTTGGCGCTCGTCAATAGGCGAAATGATCTTACTTCTTTTCAATGCGAAACTAGGGAGAAAGAATGAAATGCTTGGCTCAACTTCTATCTGACAGCATTCACAGTCGAAGACTTTTGAAGGAGAGCTTGGCTGCGTTTTTTTTTTTTTTACAAATAAATTTTTGTAATTGGGGGGGGGGGGGGGGTAATGAATACCAGTAATTTTAGAATTCCCTGGTAAGTAATTTATGTTTTGTTTTGCAGGAAGTGAATATGAAGCTGGCAAAGTTTGATGAGCTGGACTCTCTTATTGCTGGCATGCTATACGTTGAGACAAATAGCAGCGCCGAGTGCTACTTCTGGGTCAATCCTACTGATGATGATAAGTGTGAAAAAAGAGTTTATGATTTCAGTGATCCTTATCCATTCATAGTAAGTTGTCTTCATAAGTGGGTCTTTTTTTAAAACTTAATTGCCCACCTATACAAGTGAATCACAGTTTTGCTTGCTAGAGATTGATTGATCGATTAAGGACTTCATTATGTTGGATTAAGGCCAGTGAGGCCTTTTCTTACATCCAATCTTTAAAATGTAATACAAATTGACACAATTATAATATGAGAGATTACTACACACTACCAGTGTTGGGGAAGGAACTTTTAAAAAGAACGCGTTCTCATGAACGCGTTCTTTTTTTGTGAACTTTTCAGTGAACTTACTCTTTTTTTAAATGAATGAACTTGAACTTTTAAAAGTTCTTTCCGAGAACGAACTTTTCAGTTTTAGAAAGTTCATTTGAAAGTTCTTCTTTCTGCCATAATCTGCTATAATTTTACAAGCTGGTCGACGAGAATGTAGTACAAATCATCAACACAATCAAAGACAGCTCAACACTTTCGTAAGACTCAAACTCGCTACTCGCGAGTAGTTTGGTTTTCGAACACCTCTAATGTTTTTCCTCGTATTTTTCTTCATTTTACGCCAGCCTTTAATAAAATAGTGATTTTTTTTACAAAAGAACTTTTAAAAGAACTTAGTTCATATTTTAGACAAACTTGAACTTTTCAAAATTTGAGGTTATAAAAGAACTTGAACTTTTTAAAAGTTCATTATTTGAGCTGTGAACTGAACTTTTAAAAAGTTCATTTTAAAAAAGAACTGACCCAACACTGCACACTACATAATACACTACAAGTAGGCCTACACTACAAAATATTAAAACACAAATTAATATATTTTAACACATAAAAGTCACTTCAATATATTAGGGTGGTTTTCATTCATACACACATTCATCCATCTCTTTTATATGGTTTAAACTTTAATACAAATAGAATTACTAGCATAACAACAATAATTTAACATGTGGGTTTTGTCGTGCATTTTTACATTTTTAGAACAGATTAATTGGACATTAAATTATGATGAAGGATTGAAGGCTTTCACGGACTGTAATATTAATATTGGACGGTTTTCGTATGTGTTACTTATTACTTATGTTATTACACTCTAATTAATGCGGTACAATGTCTCGAAAACCGTCTAATATTGACATTAGCCTTCTGGCAAACTGCCTTTTGAAGCATAATATAATTGACAATACCTTACTTTTAAAAACGTGATAATTATTCTGATGTGCATCTCTGATCTCCACAAGTAAAGCATTCCAATGCCTTAGTTATCGCATTTATTGTCACTGAATTATCAAGAAGACTAGTTCTGAGAATTGGGAACCCAAAA
>JAMZAV010014188.1:0-33599 GCA_024449915.1 Sweltsa coloradensis
ATCATTTTTCCCTCTTTTTTTTATGCTTGTTTTGTTATTATTTAAATACATCATTTGGGACTTTTTTTTTTGTGAAGGGTAAAACTTTTAAACCTGGTATTAATCTAATTTTTAAATTTAAATTAATCCATTAATCTAGGATTTTAAAAGTTTTTGTTTGGGCCATAAAAATTTGGGTTTTATTGGCATTAGGTTATTTAAAGGGGGGTAAAATTTGGGGATGTCAATGGGTAAAAATTTTAAAGGTGTCAAAATTATAAAAATTAAAATTCGAAAGTGGAAAAAATTTTAAATAAAATTAAATTAAATTGATGTTTAAATTTAAATTAAATTTTTAAAATATTTTTTTCTTTTATTCATTCTCCGTAAAAAAAGCTTTCTTTTTGATACCAATGTCGACTGTTTTTTGCCCCCTCCTTTAATTTTTTTTTTTTTTGGGTTTAAATTTTAATCAATTAATTTTTTTAAATTTCCCAATTAAAAAGAAAGTTAAAAGGAACTAAATTTTGGGGCCTCGATTTTTGGATTCCTTTGGTCTTTATTAGAAAATTCACAAAATTTTCATGTTTCTTAAAAAGATTTGAAAGATTGTTTATATATTGGGGGGCCCTTATAGACCCCATTTAACGGGGAAAAAACCTTTTTTTTTTAACACCATCTTACGCCCGCGTTTACAGGGTCTGTACACAAAAGGGACGCACTGAAACACCATAACCGAAAATTCCATCACTTTTCCCGGAAATTGACAAAAATTTATTATCGAATTGCACTTTTCCCAAAATTTCCAAATATGACCAAAATCATACTTTTTCATGGCGGAACTAAGGCGCCCCAGGCCCGAAAAATTTGGACGGAAAAAAAAGAAATAGAAAAAACAAACGTTTTTCACCCATTTTGGGGAAAAATAAAATTGTATTTTTTTTTCCCGTTGCTAAATTGCCCTTTTTTGGGGTCTAATTTTTTAAAAGGTGAAACCCTACGGATTTTTTGGGAATTTAAAAGCGTCCACAACAAAACAATAACACCCAAAAACTACATTTTTTGGGGGGGTATTGCATTCAGCCCACAATTTTTTTTCTAAAACGCACCAAAACGCACTCAAAAAACCCTTTATTTTCACAATTTTCGCCAGCCCCCCTGTAACCCCCCTGATTTTCCCCCCCGGGGGGATATTATTACCCCCCTCCCCGGGATAAAAAGCCTGAATTCCCTGAGCCTTGTTTTGGTTGTGTGTGTGTGTATCTGTTTTTCGGGGGGGGGGGGGGCAAAAAAATTTTGCGGGCGGGCCCTGAAACAAATTTTCCCCACTGCAATCCTTTCTCATCGTACCCTTTTAAACAACGAGGCTTTTCGCGATCCCCAAAATCAGACAAAAAGATTTCACCCCCTATTTCTGCCCGAAAATAGGTGGGTGACCTTTTTAAAAATCAACCCTTGATCACGCCTCTGTGGGGAAAAAAAAATGTTTCTTTTTTTAAACAGACATAATCTTCTTATTATCAAATCATTTGAAACACTACAAAAACTGGCGAAAAGCCCATCACTGTTTGGGTTCAAACCCGGATGATTGTTGCGCCCGTTTTGTTTTTTCTCGTTGACTGGGGGTTATCGGACCCCCGGAAGGGAATTATGTAGGGAGGACGGGGATAAAAGAAATAAACCCAAATGAGAAACACAGCGGAATATAAATGGTTTCTGGGAGAAACATGTAAGGAACTAAGGAGGGCCTCACTTTTCCCCTACTTTAAGGGGAAAACTCGGGAAAGATTTTTGCCCCCGTGTACGTGGGCCCAAAAAACTTGCCCCTTTTGGGGTGGCATTTGGAAAGACGTGTGTGAAGAAGAATATTTGCCCCCCGGGATTCGAACCCAGACTTTATGTTCACTCGTTTTACATTTTAAATTTTTCATGATGCACAACGAAAAACCAAAAAAGGGCGAAACTGGGGCACTGGAATTGTGCTAAAAAGAAATTTTTAAAATGCCTGCACACTATGCCCAAAGAAAAAGGCCTTCGACTCGTCCTTAAAATAAGTAGTTCGTGCACGTCCCAAGAACACCTGGGCAAGTATCACTGGGTTTGCCCTAAACTTGCCTGCCCTGGGAAAATCGAAGAAAAGGGAAAATCTTTGGCAAAGTGCAGTTTCAACGACCTTATCCAATCCTTGTTGACCTTTTCCTTTTTAAAGCCAGGCCACCCACCCCACAAACAAAACCCCGCCCTTTCACTACAAATTTATGAAATAAAAGTTAAATTAAATATCAGCCCGGGTCTAATGAAACTTGTTAAAAGGAATATAAAAACTAGTTGACTTTTCTTTGGATAATTTTTACCAATTGGAACTGACCCAAGGGAAGATGGCATGGGGGAACCCCTCTAACACAAATCACATCAAAAACTAAAAAACCCCGTAATTGTACGTAATAACGCTTTTTTCCGTTGATTTTTTTTTAACGGGGCGGGTAATCGGGAGCAAGTGTTGGTTTTTGGGCTACTCAAACGTTTTTCAAAGCTACGGGGGGGAAATGTGCCATACTTGAAAAAAACTGCTTTAGAAAACGGGGCGAGCCCGGTGTGTTTTAAAATTTCCCTTTATTTTAAATAAATAAAAAATTTTTTTAAAATTTTGGGTTTTTACGAAAGTTTCATTTTTGGGGCGGACTTTTTGCAATTTTTTATAGCAAACAGAAGAACTCCCAAACTAAAATTTTTTAATAAATCAATCCTGAATCACAATCTCAAAATCTCACAAAGTACGTCATAGTTTACATAAATCGTTTACACTCTATCCTTATCATGTGGCTTTTGGGTACAAGCCCAGTGTGTAGATGCCCAACATGCGCCCCAGCGATACCCCTACATTTTTTTTTTAGATGCTTTTTTAAAACCCCACTTTAAACCTATTTATTTTATTGGTCAGACAAACAAATGAACCTTAAAATGTAAGCGCATGGGTTCACTTTCGAAAAAAATGAGTTGACGATTGACGATGGAGTAGAATGAAACAGGGAAAAAAGAAAAAAATTTAAAATTTTTCATTTTTTTAAGGGAAACCCTTCAAATTTTTCTGGGACCATTGTCGGGGTTTTGCCCCGCCAAAATTTGCGCCCTTCTGAACCCTTTTCACTGTAAAGCCCATAACTTGCAAAAAATGGGAGCTTCCGGTTTCGCCTATTTCAATTCGGAAAACAAAAAGGAGGAAAAACGTTTTTTGTTTTTTCTTTAATATAGAAATAACTGAAAAATTATAAAAAAATCAATTCAAAATAAAAAAATCCATCTCAGTTTGGATTTATTTTTCCCTACTATAAACAATTTTCACTATACGGGGGAAACGTTTTTCCCCAACCCAAAGAAAACGATAAATATTTTGATTGAATATATTTTATTAGTACTGGGGAAAAAATCCTGGGCCCCTTTCCATGGGACGAGGGATGGGGTGTAATTTAGAAATAAGAGAAACGAAATAAAAATACAGTGCTTCCCTCCCGGTTTTAAAGTCTGTAGTTGTCGGATAATGGGCGTAACGGTCACCCCGTGAGAAGGGCAAAACCCAATTTTTCCCACTTTTGGTGTATTTCTTAAAAATTTTTTTCTATTTTGCGTTATAGTTTTTTAAATAACTTGGGCCCCTCATGACGTTGCTTTAGAACCAGAAAAGAGAACACCTAGCGCCCTCAGCACCCCCGGAAGACATAAGAAAACTTTTTTTTGTTAAAGGGTGCCTCCTCGGGTGTATGGTACCCGAGGGCTCAATCCGAAAAACCCCGAGTAAAAAACCCTTATAGGATCCGATTTTTCCCGGGTTTACGGGATTGAGCCCGGGACCTTTCCCAATCAAGGGGCTCCCCGCTTTACGCTTGGGTGCGGGGAGACATTGGGAACAATGAAAGCACATATTCTTTTTATCTGGGGCTGGGAAAAATTAACTCTTTTTAGAGTGTTTTTAACTCTTTATAGACACCTATGCCCTAAACTAAAACCCAGACAAAACCCGTATTTAAAAGCCGCGAAGACCCGTCGTTTTCTTTATTGAGGGTTTACTTAAATTTCAACAATATTTCTTTGCCGTGCACTTTTTTCCGGGGGTTTAATATCGTAAAATAATAGCACAGTTGTATCATTTTAAAGCAACAATTGTTTTGACTTTGGGAAAATAGGGCCCAAAGACATGAAAATTAATAGGCCTACTCGTTTTCAACTCTTTTTTTTAAAAAGGCCCCAAATTTATTTTTATATGTCTGTATAAAGGTGCATGTATAAAGTTTTTTTTTTTTAAAAAATTTCCCTTAGGGCCCATTTAAATAGATATGGTGTTGTTTTACGAACTTTTGGAGCGTATACGAACCATAATTTTTTGGAAAAATTTCAAACGCATTTTAAAATGCAAACTATATTAAATTTAAAAAACTTCAAAATAGAAAAAAAACCCCCAAAAGGTTACGTTTTTGCACTTGAAGTAAAATATGTATGTTGTATGTTTTATGTATGAATAAGTGGGTTTTTTGTTGTTTTGGGTTTTGTTTTTTGTTTTTTTTGTGTTTTCGTTACTTGCCGCTATTTTTAATCATTTACGCTGAAAAAAAAAATTTTAACAAAAAAGACAAAAAGTACATCCTGTCCAAAGTATAATCTTATAACAAATGGACCCTTTGGCCCTGTGGGGGAAATTTTGTGGGTTTTTAAATTAAATAAAAGGTTGTAACTTATAACATCCCCTACAACAAGAGAGAGGGCCCAAAATTAAAAAATTTTATAATTGGGACGTCGCGTGTTAGTTTCCCAAAATTATTTTTTTCATCCCTCCAACCCAAATTTAAAACGTCCCATGTTTTTCCCACAAGCAAACCCCGATAAAAAAATGGTATTTTTTACACGAATGAATAAGATCAGGAGACAGAGAGATCATCAAAAACCCTTGGGCCCCACCCTACACTTACACGTAAATCCCTTCTGTTGCGTGGTTTTTAAACACAGGAATAAGAATTTTTTACGGGCCCAATATTTTTAAATTTGTTAGGCCCCAATTAATATGGGTTAAAACTGGGGTGTACCACAAAAACCGTGTGTTACATCTATGGAAAAGAAAAAATTCTAAGTAAATACACACGAACCCCAGGGTTAAGGGGCGCGTCAAAAAACCCAGGTAGCTTCTAGCCCGTTCAAATAAGGTTTTTTTTAAAAGACTAAGTCCAGAACTACCAGTGGGGAGGGGAGGTAAATTTTCCTAGATTATCTAAATTTTCCCAAGACTAAACATCATTATATTTAATGTATATTTTTTTCAGTTATTTTTTAAAATAATTTTTCCAAAAGGGGGAAAATAACCCAGTATACAAAACTACTTATTAAATTTAAATTATTTAATGGTATTTAAAAACCTCCCGAATCATTGGAAACCCCTTATCACTTTGCTATTATTTATTTTCCTTCTCTATTTTTACTTACTATTTTATCCTACCATATTTTTATGTTTTTAAAAAAATAAAAACTTTGGGTCACTCTCAGGCTTCATTTTAAACCCCAAAGTGACTAGGTATAAGAGGTAAACTCAAAAACCTATACATGATTTGAGATCATTCAAAACGAATTTAGTAAATTTTGGCTATAAACCCAAATTTCTCATTTAAAAAACTCAGCAGTAAATTTTTGACAATAAATTATGGGTTAAATGATTCCCAAACATGGGATGCCGAAATTTTAAATTTAAAAAAAATATTTTTTTTAAAAATTTTTTAGTTTTTCATACGTTTTAATTTTGTGTACTAAATTTTATTTTTACAAAAGAAAAAAATTGTACCTATGCAAAATAAATTTGGAAATCGGAAAAAAAAAAGGGAGACATTTTAAAAAAAAAAATTGAACGAACGCGAGTGTAAAATATACAGTTTGTAAAAAAATCAAGCACAAATTGAATATTGATTCTTTAGACCATTGAGTTGTCATCCCTACCGTCTGGCCTGGACAGACAATGGTAGTATTTACAAGTTATAACTATGGATTTGGTTATACGATACCACATCAAACTAACACAAGAATAGCAATATGTTTGAAAATTGCAACCAGAAAATATTAATATTTTAATGAGAATCTTCAATTCAAATTTTTTATCACCACAGGCAAGAGAAATAATTTATAAACCCAAAGCCATTATTGCACCTCATTTTGAGTATTGTAGTACTCTTTTATGGGACATTGACAAGAAGGATAATATGGAGTTGTTACAGAAAATTCAAAATAGAGCGATGCGGGCTGCAACCATGTTAATTTTTTTAAATGTTTTTAATATAGAACAAAGAATAGCTTAAAATGTTTTTAAATTTGTAGGCCTAGATAACTTAAGTAATGGCTGAATGCCTATGTATTTAAGGATGAGGTGACTTTTTTCATAATGTCCATAATTATAGCACTAGGAGTGCAAATCAGATTTTAATTAAAAGAAAAAAGTGATACGCAAAGAACAGTTTTGTTTTATACAGTGCTCTTATATTATACAACAACTATATTGAGACTGTAAAACGAGGTGACAAAACACATACCAATATCAAGAAATCATCAAGGAGCAGATGTTAAATTTGGAAAAGACTCTTTGTTCATGAATAATGTAGCTTGTAGTCAAATGTATTACATTGGTCCAATATTGTACAATATGCTGACTATTAGCAAAAGCTAAAAAATAAAGATATTATATTATATTAATCTTCTTCTTATCTTTAGTGGTTTTGCAGTCTATAGCACACGGCGTCCAAAACAGCATACCAAGGAAACAATTATAATAATGTTTGATAAAAACTTAATTTAATATTTTACCTTACTTCACTTGTAACGTGCAAGACTTTTAATACTACCTCACCCCGCCCCTTGGCGCGCAAGTGTGGTTCATCACCCTTGCAAAGACGTAAGCCGAATTCAGTTATAACTCTAATATTCTTGATCTCTAATTTGTTACTCGGCGCTTCTACTCTCGTTCTCGACAACTCATTCATTAACAAGCAGCGGAAATGCCGACTAATGTAAGTGGGTTCGATCCTTCGCTCCAGCAATCATGTTCAAGGTTTTCCCAGTCGTCAGTTAAATTATTTCCTCAAAGTCGAATTAATAAATTGACTCGCAAGTTTGTTTGAGTAGGAATCTCACTAATAATCATAAAAAGAACATTTAAACGTTACAACCACGAAACAAGGGCCAACCCAAATGATCTGATAGATAAAACGGTCACCGGGTCACATATAGGTTTGGAACATCAACCACAGCCAACGACAACGGAGCAGCAGTAAAAGTCGTGAAAAGCCGTTCCTACAAAGAGCAGCCATTAGTAGCAGTATTCAAATAAAGGGTGCACTTTTATAGTGAAATGTCGATGTTTGGAAACGTGTTCACTGTGTTCATAATGAACACAGTGTATTATAAATTTATTTATTAGTTTAATTTTTAACACATAAAATGTGATATAGGATATTAGAAAAAGGTATCCCAATCTATCACATAAGATGTCTACAGTAAACTCACAAAAACAATAAGAGATTATGAATGATGATTTTTATGTAATTTGTGTGTAATTTTGTAGCAATACCGATGCGAGTAGCAAGGTAGAAATAACTAACTGGCGGTGGTAGCAGACTCGACTATGTTGGTAGAAAGTAGCATTGTTACGTTGATGCTATTCGAGAACATGAGGTGATGGCAGATGAGGATGAAGGACAAAATACAAACATCTATGGTTTACGAGCAATTCGAGCACCTGGTCTCTTGGTTCATTACACTCCATACAATGACAGACATATTATGTCTCAACAAGGAAGAACGTAGTTAGGAAGCAAAAAGTCCCCTGTAATGAGAAGGTGATAAATAAATAATTGTGAAGAGCTGTAGGCGCCACAAGGTCGCACAAAGAAGCCGGCGAAGTAAGAAGAATATTGCGCAAGAATTAGATAAAGAATGGCGAGATAATGAGAAGGAAAGAAAACAGTTGACACGAGAGACCCCTGGGGCTCCAATCATTCATTAGAGATTTGTTCCAAAGAAAAGAATCACCGTTAACTTAGTGATTTGTCCTACAGAACCACCGTAACTTAGTGATTTGTCCTACAGAACCACCGTAACTTAGTGATTTGTCCTACAGAACCACCGTAACTTAGTGATTTGTCCTACAGAACCACCGTAACTTCTACGGATCTCGTGTTGTTACCTTCAGGCAGGGGGTGAAGAGTGACGGCGGTGCTGAGGCGTCCCCCTCCCAGGCTAACCAGGTGTGGCACCTCGCTCTGCACCTTGAGAGCTCTCCCGGACTCCAACACCTCGACGCCGCCGTCAGCATACTGGCTCATGGCAGTCCTGTCAAACAAGAAGACATTCCGTAGTACCGGGTAACAAAGATGGTAGAATATATAATATTATAACCTGACAAACTTCTTATTCGTGAGTGGGATCGACTAATACTTCAGTTTATTATTTTCTTTTTTCTTTTTTGATATTTTTTTCTTTTCTTTTTCCCCCTATTTTATAATCCAATTTGATTATGTTATCAAATTTTTAGTCTCATTAGGAATATAGGCATACATTTTGTTGTTTTGATATTATACGTTATTTCCATATCATTATTAAATGTTATTAGTTTTATTTAGTTGCCCTCCTTTGTACATCAGTTTTTATATCTGAATAGGATACTGAATAGACATTAAATAAATAAATAAATAAATAAATAAATAAATAAATAAATAAATATAACATTGTTTGTTTTTCCTATTGTCAAAAAATCTTCATTATTTTGAGTCAAGCACGAAAAAAACAAACAAAATCTCACCCAGCATTGAAATCTCTTAGTATACCGTAGGAGCAGAGGTTACAGAAATAATACTTTTAAAAATTGCTGAGTAGCACTAGCCTATACCTGAACCGAAGAATTACTGAAAACGTTTCATATCAGCGTTGTCAACATAAAAAGACGAATGTTAATGGCTATCGGAGGTAATGTTCGGTTTTCATCGGAAGACGAGACACACACACACGCAAAGAAGGACGAACAGAAAAATTATGCATGGTTCTTGGAAGCAAAGATGCAAGGACCCTCCAAAAACTACCACTACATGTTTGTGTTATTTGTGTGCGGCCCCCCAGCTATTTCAACGTTGCCTTCGCACGAAAGTTATTATTGTAACATACCCGATAGCAAGCTCCGTGCTCAATTCATGGGCTTATTTGCACACGTGTAGGTGTGTAGCATTACACGTTACACACACCACCACACAGATGGTCGAGGTGACTGAAGCTTATGCAACGTACTTCCTTCCACCAGACGCAAGATACATGTGGGTAGTCGGACAAATATGACGTCATCTTACACTTCGCACGAGTGTTTGGGACAATAGGCCTACAAAAAAAAACGTTTTCGGACAAAACCCAGTCAATTAACAATATAGGCATCTCTAAGTGCTGTGTCCAATTAATTAAGAGATGCCCTCTCTTTACTTCAAGTAGTCGTCAATTCTAAGGATGTTGGGGACGCGACGCTCCGTTCCATCGAGTTGTGTAGCGTGGTGCGAGCCAGCTGGAACGTCATCTCTATCTTTATCACACTCTTGTATGCACGTTCACACGAGACGAGACGCACGTGCAGCACGTGTATAGCCTACAGGAACATGCGAGCTCACAGCACTTCTAATTCGGAGGCCTAAGTTATAATTGTACAAACTTGTACCTAGGTATACCACCCACTGCTCTATTGCGAATTGTTGTCGTTCCGAATTAGCCTTGTTGATTCTGACGTCGGCCGCAAATGGAATCGTGTCCAACGAGTTGGGTCGGTGTTTTCTTAACATATCGATCTCCGGTTGGCACTTAGCCATTGTTAGCTCGTCGTCGAAGTCGGCGCCGACAGGGTTGGACTTTTGGTGCCTGTGATAATACTAGTGTGTACACGACAACGCCGCTAAAGCTGATCAAGAGATGAGTGGTTGGTCGACAAAAGATTACGCGCAATGCGAAGACATGTCTTTCTACCACATGATTTCCTGTCAAGTTTTGCTTCATTCTCAGCAAACGGATGATTATTATAATTCGAACTAATCGTACGAAAGTGATGATGACACGCGATCAAGCGTTCAGTGCGTGAAACGCTCGCGTAGCGTCGCACGCACGCACGACGCCCAAGATAAGGGAGCGATATCTCTGGCCGCGATGTCGACCAAACGCTCAAATCTCGCTCGTAATCACGTACCGTACCGCAAGCTACTAAACTGCTACAAACTGAACTGGGGTAGTTCTTTTGTATATAATATAATATAACAATAATTTGATTTTTAATTTTTGGAATAGGCCTAATTAGGTATCTTGTATTTCCCTCGCACTGTGGCCACCGGTTAGGAAATAATAACACAAGACAGAACTAGAAGAACCAACGGCATTTGGCATTCAATTCAAACTGCTTCCGGAAACAAAAACGTACTGGAAGATTTTAGGAGTCATGCGAGAATTGTGACACTGACACATTACGTTAAATTCATCATCACTAGCATCGAGGTTTGACAGCAATAGTGCGGTAAATTTGGAATGAACAATACCAACAAACAACAAAAAAACAAAAAAATAACTTTTGAAAGTATTTAGGCCTACTATTTATTACCCATTCCATTTGATAAAATTTTACTTCTTACGGTAAGACTTATAGGGCTATTGTGACTTTCGAAGAATAATTTCATTTATTTATTTCTCATGAATAAAATATCATAATAAGGAAGCCAAATTACTTATTTTTAGGTTAATGATTGTCAAAGTTTCAGTTGTCATGCATTCTCTTCTCTCGTTGGCATTGTAAACTGACAACACAACACTGATCGGAGCGAGCAATCAACTTCACAGCAAGCCCATGCTGAGAAAAGTTGTGTTTTGGGGGGCCGCCCAGCAAACGACGTAGCACCTCAACTCAACCTAACCACAATCTATCTGTAGGGCATGCCATTATACAATGAATGAATGGATAATGTGGTTGTTATGGAGCTTGCTCATGCACGCGCTCCCTTATCTACATATTTGCATGCGACATTTGATACGAAAGTAAGAAATCTCACGTTTTCCTTTCAAACAGTGCTACGAGATGAGAAACGTTGCCCACTGAATGGCGTGACACCAACATCGCCATTGTTGCTACTGCTACTGAAACACATATCCTGCCTGTTTGCTGCGCGTATGTGCGTTGAATGAATGAATGACATCTACAAGTTGGCGGTGTCGCTATGAGGATGTTGCCAATAGAGAATGCATGAAGATCCTCCACCCCTCTTCATCAGTATAATAATCATAATGATACGCTTCGTCGAGCTTTCGTTTGTAACCGCCAGCGAAAGGGCGATCATAGCGTTTTTAATGATTATGTTTAAGGTCAGGTTTTCCCTTTGGTTAGTTTCAAGCAAATCCGCTAGTTGGGCGTTACTGGTCAAACTACGCGGCGTTTGAATGTGGTTTTGTTGAAAGTGCCCCGTAAAGGTAGGCAACTTCTCAGACGTCTGTGAATGGAAGGCTGCATCTCTTTAGGGTTGCGGGGAGGGGGCCGAGGGGCGAGCGGTTTAGAGCAAAAAAGGGGTTTTCTTCTAGGTATTGAAGTATTGACATAAAAGAATAACAGATTCTGGGAAGAAGGGTCCGGCTATTATGAATATCTCTTTGTGTGCAAAACTTTACAACACACCAATTTAGTTTTCAGCCATTATCATCCACACTGCTATTTTACCTTCATCAGATCTGTCAATCTAACAATCACGGGCGAATTTAAATAATTATTGCTAAGTTTACTTTTGTAATGGACAAAATATTGATTCCTACATCATTTGTATTGTGATATAAAAAGTTTCACTTGTAATGAGAGTGAGACACAATCTTGTCTCATTAGGGGCTAATACACATATTTGTAATTTACATTGTATTTTCTGAAAACACTAAACAGAGATTTCATTTGATTACGTATTGATAAGTGTTTTAGACACATATGTATCAAGATCCTTTTTATAATAACAATGCACAATGAGTATTAATCATCCGAATTCTATACCTTGTACACGAAGCCAAAGTGGAAATGGAATTTATAATCATCATTGAACAATTGCAATTGAATCTTATTCCTTTTTTGATGATGAAATGACACAACCGATTGATTCGGGAGATGGAAATTAGACAAGTAGTAATACCATTGAAAGACAGTGCACGAGGTGACGACTGACGAGGAATGTATACAGGGTTTCTGTCCGACCATTGATTTACATCCGTCTCCGAGTGTAGACTTACAGATGGGTTCCCTAAATTTACCTCCAATTAAACGGGAACACACAAGTCACGTCACGACAAGTCCACACTAAAAGCATTAGGCCTACTGTATAGGCTACAGCAACAGGATGTGTTTTGTGGTCGATTCTTATGTGTATGATTATTTTGGAAGGATGTTTTTACACACATAATGATAGAAATTTCCATATCATAATCACCATAATATTTTTCATCGATTGATTAGAACTTTGCCTGTCAAATTGTACCAGTTTATTACAAGTCCTCTCAACAAGAGTCCGAGTGTGAGTTTGATGAGCTAATATTGCACTCAAAATTTTGTAACGTGTTGGACTAAACTAAAATACTTCTCTCGCGTGAATGAGTTGTATTCCTTCAAAGGGGTTTCACACAAAATATAACCGTCTTTGTATGCGAAGGTTTTCAACTCAGTCGTAGGATAATATGGCGCGTTATTGTCACATTCGGAAGAAGATGAAAGAAAATACCAAAAACATTTAGGCCCACAATTCCGCAATTTGTTAGCACAATCAGAACTTTGTCAGTGGAAACTAATAAGACGCTAATTGGTATTGGTAAAGAGTAACGTGAATATTAATTACCTCCAATAAAAATAATTATATATAAATTAAAAATAAAATAAATTCGTATTTTTATAGTTTCCCCCTCAGTCACAGAACTGATTACGTGATATAATTTGATTTTACTTGACGGCTGACTATATGTACCACAGATAATCACCTAACATAATCATTTCCCAACCCAAGCTGCACTATTTGGCGCAGATAAACAAACTCTCCAGAAAGTGGATAATGCAATCAGGTGCACAGATACCATCAGGTGTATACCTTTCTCGAAACTCCCGATCCGATCCGATTACTTTAAATTGCATATTATATTATAAGCAATGTCATGTCACATTTATTATGCGCTTATGCCAATAAACCCCGCTGAGGATTCGATAAAAAATAATGAACACAGTAGGCTAGTGTACACACACACACCAAAATCTTAGACATTATCATGTCATTATAGCCTGTTGCTCGCGATCAAAAATAAGATACACAAGAAACCACAAAATGACACCAAATGATGTCATTACAGGGGCAGGTAGCAAATTGGGTGTAAAATTACCATCACCCCCCCCCCCCCACCACACACACACACACACACACACACACACACACACACACACACACACACACACACACACACACACACACACACCCATCGCGGCCAAATATCTATTTCGATTCTGAAGGAAAGGTCCGCCCTTCATAAATATATCTTTCGGTGCAACAGCCAATTTGGTTTACCGCTTTCTTCCCAAGTTATGTCAATTTTCAGCCTCACAATGTCGAAAATTTAAATAATATATATTTGAATAATTATAATTCAGATCTTTCATTTTGTAATGAACAAACATTTATTTCTGCAGCACGAATGAAGCATGAAATAATTGTAAAAGAAATATAATTTAATTTGTGTGTGTGTGTGTATTTACATCTTTGCTACAGAAAATAAAGTGTAATTTTACTCATTTAGGCCTACACCTGTCCACGTTATGTTCCCAATAAATCGAACTACAATACTGTCGTGATACAGCAGTTTCTAATTATTTTCTCAAGCTTGGACCGAATTCAGAACCTTCAGACTCGACAAAGCAATGCTCTCCTTATCTGCCCGAGCCAGTTCTAGGAACCAAGGTGGATTTTGTTTTCATGTTGCAATGTTTTGAAAGGGAACATGATGACTGAGAAGCTTCCCTTCCAAATACATTCGAAACAGGCCATCTACAAGGGTTCAGTGAATGTGGATTTTGGGGTTTGTTTTTTGCGTGCTTACTTTTT
Organism: Sweltsa coloradensis; assembly: GCA_024449915.1. Lineage (NCBI taxonomy): Eukaryota > Metazoa > Arthropoda > Insecta > Plecoptera > Chloroperlidae > Sweltsa > Sweltsa coloradensis. Next base: position 14,124 of record JAMZAV010014188.1, read on the forward strand.
TTTTATATTTTGGCAATTTGGACCATGCCAGTGCCATGCTAATGACCCACCCGCCATAGCATATGCGTTGCACGCTCTTATATATTATAATAACACACACGAGCAATATATGCATATAATAAAATAATATATAAATTATACAAAACCAGTGCAACATTTCAATAATTTATCCAATTGTTATCAATGACTCTAACCAATATTATAGCCCATTACGGAAGGCGATAAAAATAACTACACTCAATGATAAAATCAATGACACTTCCATGTCAGCACAGCATATCAATAAATCTTTAAATCAATGTTTTTCTGCAATGATTATCTTATGACCACACTACGTATTTGTATTATTTCAGGGGATGAGAAGGACTCAAAATAGCTTATAACCGGCTTTATAACATTTACTTAGGTTAAAATTGTTATTACTGGCAAATATTATGATTGTATAAAGGAAAATATGTCATCAACATCTTTACGCATCGGAAACTTCAATACCGCCGGACTCGGCTACCGATGTTCGGGAGTTGGACAACAACTTATTTGAAGCAGGTCCATTCTGTAGTCATGTCGAAATGATTAGAACCCAACAAATCTCTGCCTATACCACACCCACAGCCCTCAGCCAAGGATAGAGAGAGACGGCCTTACCCCAGCCTCAGCCCCAGACCCTTCTGAATTCTGAGGATCGACTTCAAAGGATATTTTCTATTATATCACCCATTCACAACAACGAAACAATTGGTAACAATGAATGTGTAATTGTGTTAGTAGTCGCCTCGGTCAGCTTTCGGCCATAATAATATGTTGTTGCATCGACACAAGAACAATACCAAGAAAACGAAATCTAAAATATTACACGATATGATTATAATTTCCTCACTCACAGTCACAGCACTTGCAACAGACGAACACACAAATAATCTGCCCAACAAAATCGTATAAACATTATAACATTACATTACATTGTATTTTTTTCTTATGGAATATTAGAAACTAAAACAATCTGTTTTTGTGACTAAAGTTTGTACAAAAAGTTGTAAGCTGTGTTGATAGTTTTCTCATTAGGAAATAAGAAAACAAAAAGACAATAACTGTAATTTATTGTCAATAATTAATGTCTAAAATAATATTGTCACTATAATTCATCAATCCATAATGTCATGCGAATGCGAAAGTATTGCATGGCATTTTAGAAAAAGCCACGCCAGTAGATAAGTCGCGATACAACACATTTTTTCCCTTTTTGGGGTAGGCCTATACATACAAATACATTATGTGAAAATAATTTCACAATATCAATTATAAAAGACAAACTTATGATTATCTAATAGCATTTAGCATTTCCTAAATTCCTACACATGGTCATTGACTCATTGTACAAAGTGGAACCTATTTGTGATATAATTGTGGAAAAGATCCCCCACCGCACTCGACTAACAATACAGCAAATATAATGTCTAAGAAGTAAGTATTGCCGTGATCAGTTTTTGACTTTTCAATTTTTGATAAATATATGTCTGAAGATGATTTGAACAACAGAATGAAGAAGATTCGCGTACGGTAGTTTCTTCCGCGAAAGTTTGATTATTGACTGATTTGCTGTTCCTATTTTATTTTTTTGGTTTTTCGTTTGAGTGGAATCGTCAAATAAATCAGTTTTATCTTTTCGTTTTTCTTTCTTGATTTTTTCCCCTTTTCCTTTTTCTTTCATTCTTTCTTTTCTTTTTCTTTTATATTTTTTGCCCTTTGGATCATTAATTAATTTCTATAAAATATATATTTTGAATTTGTCACAATGATTTGTTGTTATTAATACATTGTTGTTGTAATATTACTATTTCAGCTGCATTTATGTCATCAGATTTATTTAGTTGTCCTCTTTTGTAAATCAGTTTTTTTACTGAATAGGATAGACGCTAAATAAAAAAAATAAAAAAATAAAAAAAATTACATATCTAAAAAAAGCATGCATCTAACTAAATCAAAATTTCTCACAAACATTTTGTCAGGTGATAAACGACTATTCAGTATTGTAGTTTTGTTTTGTCAGTTGAGGAGTGTTCACAGAGAGATAGTTTATTATTATAGGCTAACCCAACTCTCTGAAGTAGGGCTTACGTATTGAACTATTTTGCTTTATATTTATTCGTTTCTATTTACTTCTTCCCACTCCCCAACAACTCCCCATCAGCTTCAAAATACAAGTAGCTATTATTACGGTCAATAGTGGTTTAGTCATGACAATTGATGTGAAACGTGTATTACAACATTTATATTTTGTCAATATCATGTAAAAAACATTCGCAAAATGTTACTTTATATCGTACACGAAAATTATGTGAGCATATACTGAATCGAGTAAAACAGTAAATTTGTTCGCAGCAGAAGACACACAATATTGTGTCAAAATCTTTGTAGACAAACAACAGTGACAGGTGGTGCCACGGTCAGACAACTTAGGTAAATTGTAAGGCGAGTTTCGACCGCCAAAGATGAATGAATGGACGATCCTTCCATGAGGCAGAGCAATCAACATTTCGACATTGCAAAAAACTGAGAAATGGGAAAAGAGGCACCTATTGTGCAAAAAACAAATACCATCTCTAAGCTAAAAGTAGAGTTGATAAGCCTCATCTCGGTTTTAATAAATTCATTGTCTTATTTACATTTTTCTAAGCATTTTCGTTTTTTTTGCAAAGTGTTAATCTTCATATTTATGGAAATATCCGATTAAATCAAATCAAATGGGAATGCTATTTGTTTTGCAATTTCTCTTAGTATTGAGCTACAATTTTGATTGAAAAACTTTTTAGGCCTTGTTTTGACTTGATGAATTGAATTAACTATCTATATAATCAATAAACGATAAAAATTACAAGATTCAACTATCACTTATACAAGAATGCCCCACCTTTCAAGCCATTCCTTTCAGAGGTCGTAAAATCGCTCTATTGTATTCGTCATGCATCTCTCCATCCTTTCTTCAAGCCAAATACTTTGGAAAAGGGTTGGGTTGTTGTCATTTGTAAAAGGTTGGCAGACTGTATAAATAAATGTATTGTGCAAAACTCTATCACTGGTCAGTAATGTAACTAATATTATTTCAATCTTATCTTATCACTTAATTGATTAGTCGAGTCAAAATTATACTACACACACACTGTCTAGCCTACATTTTCCGGTTATTTGAGATTTTGAGAGGCGATTTTAGCTTTAGTTTCATTCAAATGTGTGTATTGATTAATCGATGAATTACATAATATTAATAAACTAATAATTAACTAGTTGGAGAAGTATAGACATACATGACAATTACAAGTGAACACGAAACCAACATACCACATAATGACTAATTAGCCCATATTTAATATTATTATCATCTGAGTAGGCCTACAGGTTACACACCGTTGAGAGTCTGTCTCAAATGGTCTCAATAATTGATAGTCATTACAAACTTCAAAGTGTATCGTAGATTATTTCTAGATTATATTACCATAAGTGGCATTTCGAAATTGTAAGCCTAGGTGCAGGTGAACATCGTTGAGTTGCCGCGCACACTAACACGCATTTCAGTATCAAACTACCCACGTGGCACGCCCACATAGTGTAATTAGATATGTCACATGTGACATGCTTCAATCTGTTTCAAAGTTGCATTTCGTCATTCCCGCGGCTGACTGCTCAACTTACTACTGAGTTCCAAAAACTGCCACTCTGAGCGCTCCTTGACGGACGAAATTTTTTGACAAATTTTATAAACTAACTATAGTGATAGTTTGAGAACGGTGTAAGATATCTTAAAAATTTAAAAAGTATTCAACTAAAATAACAAAATGCAATTTGGCATCGTCGGCCTTTTATTTATTTTTTGTCAGACACACAAACAATAGGTAATTTAATCAAACGTCATTAATTAATTTTTTTATTAATGTCAAGTATGAAAACTGAAAATATCTCATCAGTCCCTATTTACAATTTATGCGTTTTATTGAAAAACGTTTGAATTTCGTTTCTGAATTGATATTTGCTCTTGTTATCGTCTAAGTAGTCAATTGTGCAGATGTTAATTAAAAGGGAATTATAATGGGCTAATTATGAATTCTAATAATTAATGTTATAACAGATGAAAGGTGAACATTTATGCTTTCTAAAAAGCCAAAAATCAGACTCATAGCTTTATTATTTCCGAGAATACAGCAATTTTAATCCAATGCACGGCAAACTATGTTCACTTCCCCTTACCCCTCTAGCGGGCCCTAGTGCTAGCGATATCCTAACCTTAACTTCCAATCTAATAAAACTCCGAACAGCAAGTGCATCAAGCGAGGTATGGTTCACACCAGGAATTTTAATTTAATACTGAGATGAACATTGAAGTTTAATTTACTGCCATTAGCAAGTATAAATGGACGAATGCCTAAGTTTGCTGTAACCAGGCGCATGTGAAGGTGAGGGGGGGGGGCCTTTAGAATGAAAGACATCCAGTCACACCGAACATCGACAACCTAAACTAATTTTGATTCTTGATACTACTGAACTGGTTGGTATATCAATTGCCCAACATGTCAATTTAATGTTATGTTTTTTTTTGTTATTTTTATTAAAAAAGTTTTTTGTTAATAATTTGGTAGGGTCTACTAATACACAGCCATATTTACTAGGAAAACGCTTAAGTCCCGCCGCGTTGTTGGATGAGCGTAATTGGTGAATTGAGCTGCCATGTGTTTTGCGGATTTTCTGTTGATCTGTGAAAAAATCAGAACTTTGTTGAAATTTTTTTAAATTAAATCAAATTAAATAAAAAATTAACTTATTTTTTTTAATTAACCGTAATTTTAAAAAAGGAAAAAATCGTAATATTGAAATTTTCATAAGAAATAATTATTCGATTGCGCACAAATTTTACACGAATATATAAATTCTTAAAATTAAGGTTCTGTGAAAAAATCATTATAATCGGATAAAGCATGTAGGTGTTATAAGCGAAGAAATTAAAAAAATCGTAAAAGTACGATATTCATGAGAAATAATTATTTGATTACGCTCAAATTTCACACGAATATATCAATTCATAAAATTAAGGTTCTGTAAAAAAATCATTACAATCGAATAAAGCATGTAGGAGTTATAAGTCGAAGAATGTTGTAAATAATCGAAAAAAATATAAAATTCTGATTTTTATGAGAAATAATTTTACAATTGCGCTCAAAAACGTGTCAGTTCTTAGTTCAGAGATTTCGAAGGCCTCCATAAAAATTTCATCGCAATCGGAGTATCGGTTTAGCCGGAATCGTGTTAACAGACAGACAAAAATACAGAAAGAAAGAAAGAAAGAAAAAAAAAAACATTCCGGATTTTTTTCTCCAGTGTAGTGAAATGGAATCTTCGCTTCGCTCGCTTCGCTCGCTACGCTCGCTACGCTCATCCAATAAATTTTTGGGAAATGTTTTTGTTTTTGTCTTGTCTGTTGTGTTTTTTTTATTGTTAGTTTGATAAAGATTTCTGTAAAGAAATCAAAATATTAGGCCCCTACATTAAAAAAATGTATTAATAGCAGTGAAAAGTCTAAAGATTTATATTTATAAAGCATAAAACGTCATCACGATTTGTTGCGAATGCAGAACAACACGTAAAGTTATAACTAGTAGTTAACTATAGGCCTACTCAAACATGACAGGTTGACACTACCTGCTCAAATCTCTTTCATTCGAGGCCTGGCGGTCAATGAAAACCCCACATTATAAAAAAAGTAATAAAAGTATCGAGAAAGGGATTCGAGCAGGTACTATTGACGACAACTATAATATTTTTAAATGAAAATCAATTCAGAAATTTATAACTATAATATTTTTATATGAAAATCAATCTAGAAATTTACCACTATAATATTTTTATATGAAAATTAATCCAGAAATTACAAAATCCATCTCAGTGGGGTATCGAAACCCGGTCTCCCAAAGCAAATGATTTCTTTGGCTTTTTTTCTTTTTGTATATTTATAGAAATAATGAAGCATATTTTACGTAGGGCCTATTATTTATGGCACTAGTTTCTTTAAAGTTTATTTTCAAATTTGTAAACACTTCTTTCTAGGCCTAAGTCTAGACTCTAGACGCGGAACTATTTTCGTTTGAAGCCTACGTTATTTTATTAGCGAGATTCCATTGCGTTGTGTGAAGCGAGCTATTCAGAGCTCAGACTATTGGCACTAATTTATTCTCAACACAAACGGCATGGTTAAATAACAAGTCATTATTTCGAAACGTAAGCAAGAAACGCTGAAGGGCATTAGTAAAAACTGGATTCACATGGCGTATGAATAATTCATCAAGATTTTGAACACCCACGTCAAAAAGGGGTGTACCGAGCATATCGTCAAACAATTGTGCCCATATGCAAAAAGTCGGCCGATTAAAAAAATATACTTATGTACATGGTCTAAAACGCGTTTTCTCTCATGACAAAATGACAATCTACTGCATGGATAAAATGTGCAATATTTATACATCAACGTAACGGAACCAAATGAAATTAATTAATGCATTCGTAATAAATTGAGACTTCCTCATCAATTTAGGCAAAATCCACATCCAATCTTTAGAATTAATTTTATAAAAAAAATATATGTTTTGACCGAGAGTGGGTCAATGCGCGCAATAGACAAATAGTCAACGGTTAAAAAATATCAAAATTGGGGCACACAACTTCAATATCATTAGGCCCACCACGCATGCATTTGCATTATCACATGATTGTAAGCTCGGCATTTTCTATCACGAAATAAGTAGCATACAATACATGTTTTATTCAATTACCACGATTGTGTCCCAGATACAGAAATGTTGACTTCTATTGTCTACAAAATGGTATGTGAAAGCTAATATACAGTATAGCGGTGGTATAATATCGTCAAGTTGCAGAGGTAACAGGTTCGATCTCCACACGTGCTATCACAAACATTCATACAATAGCGTACATCATAAAAATACATGAACGGCTGATGTGTTTCAACCAATAGCAAGCGTGCAGAGATGTTGGAGCCGCTGGTTTGTTTTCACTCTGATTGGTACAAGCGAGATAAGGCCGAGAAACTACCTCCCACAGCAGGATGACATCATTAAAGTTTATAGTTTCCGAAAATTAGAACAAAAATACACCGTCAGCCATACTAATATATGAGAGTTGTTCTTTCCAGTGATAGGTCAAAAACAGTGGCGTAACTAGCCCTTGTTTTTCAGGGGGGGGGGGGGCATTTTTGTAACCTCCTAAGATCAATGGTCAGCAAACTAATAAAATGTGGGTACAGTCCATGGTGTCATCCAAAAATAATTTGTGGGCTTATAAGCTTATAATATGCTCTTTCCTGGGTAAAGTACACTATTGGGAACAATGGGGGTGGGGGGTGGCCTCCTGGTTGATGCGTGTCCGGGGCGCACAGCCCCGGATATTTTTTTCTACTCTAAGAGTGTGATTGGGTTATTTTGACCCCTCGCCCTCCTCTGACGAAATTTTTTTTGGGGGGGAAGGGGCAGTTGCCTCCACCCCTCTCCAGTTACACCAATGGTCAAAAACGTTCGATATTTCGTGGTTTACTCCGGGCTCTGGGCTAGGGGGGAAATCTGACGTCGAAACTTCTCGAACGACATTTGTTTTTACAAAAAATTAATTTCTAAGCGTCCGTAAACGTGAATCCTAACCTCATTCATAGACAAAATATCGCACGGACGCATGATCCAACGATATTCTTTCCTAAGAATATCCTTGTACCATGGCACGGACGCAAGTGTTGGTAATCTTGTGACGTTTCAGACACCGACCCTCAAAAAAACTTAAAGTGACATTGAAGACTTTCTTCCACATTATTTACACCACTGATCGACGTTTACAACAGAGTACTAAGCGAACGTTTCCACTTACTTGTATGCATTTTAAAATAAGTGTGAGTGAGTGGGTGGGTGGTACAAATGATGATGGATGCATTGATTAAAGAAGGCATGATGGATGACACATGGGCCGCGGGCGACACTGAGATCCATGCCATAGTCAGGAGTCGAACTGAAGATGTAATAAAAACATCCTTGGATGAAGTCTAAGCGACGACGGCCTCTACGCCAGAAGAGTGTTCATTGAAAAGAACGTCTGTACAAGACATGGTCTGAGTCAGTCAGAAAACGATTCATATAAGTCGTAAAGAGATGTACGACGTATAGACCACCCAGAAAAACCTCTAGTTTGGTCCACCCGTGTCTACTCAAACATAACTCAAAATGTACTAGATTTAGTAATTTAGAAAATAACATTCAGTCACGCCATCCATCTATAAGCCATAATTCCAAGGCAGCATAATCTCATTTTGTCTTATATTTGCGAGCTAAGAGTCTATCTTGACTCACAATCACAGGGCCATGAAGATATAATGGAGATGTGCACATTTATAACGAAATAAATTGCTTGCTTGCTTGGGGCGCTTGATGAGCGATGACTCCACTGATCGTCTTACTATAAGTATAGGCACTGATGTTTGGGATAAGAGTCAGAAACAGCAAATAAGGGATTATTGGGTTTTTCTGTGACCTCTACCTGTACTTCCAAAGAAATCTAACGGAAAACTGAAAAAGTTTTTTTTAATCATCGGTGCAATGAACTCTTACGCCTCACAGGCCTAATTATGCATGCGCATAGTCTTCATAAGGTATTGATTAGGTCTAGCTAGGTTATTTCGGTAATGAGTGCCGTTCTCGTTTGACACTCTTGCACCTTTTTGTCTGTCAGTTTGTCAACGACCACATCTTTAACCTCATCCTAATTACATACGTATTATTAATAGATTCCAGAATCCAGAGGGAAGAGTTTTGTATTTTCAGATTAACTCGTTGATCCTTCAATTATTATTTTAAAATAAAATAGATTTTGGAAGTTGCATGATTGCGCTTTAAAAGACTATAGGTCTATTCATGAAAACAAACTCTTTGTTTTATCGATTTTATACGACTTGCAGAACACAATAATAAATAATTGATCTTAGTTCCCCATGTTTCCTATTGTGACCGAAAGATAAATTTAAATATGTAGGCCTACATGAGTGGCCAGGGGCGTTGTAACGTTGGCTTGACCCCACCGGGCCACCAGTGTAAAACCAGACTAGTTCTGCAGAAAAAAATAGATCGTCAGTCAGCTCATCATCTCCCCCTCCCCACCCCCTTTTCGAAAAAGAGTTCCTGTGCGCTTTTGAGTGGCAATACAGCAATCAATAAAAGGTAGGCCTAACTAGAACATGTAATAATTTAATCTGTAATAAGTTCTAGTTGACTTGGATTACACGTTGCGCTTTATTCATCGCAGATTAATAGAGACGGATGGTTTAATTCAGCTAAGTATCGTGGCCTAAGTACCGGCGCCATGCAGGTCAACGCCTACAAATTATAGAGGCCCTACCTATTTGCAGGGCTGCCTGACAGTGACGTCACATGCAGGAAACTGGAAACATTGCAAATCACATGGAAACATAATAGGAAAACTGTTTACATAAAATTAATGGTGTTGGTGACTTTTGATTTTATGGTCGCAGGATGGAGGATGTCAAAATTAATGTAAATTGTGGATATAGCAGGAACTAGGATTAGGAAGAGACTTGATCATGGTTAGTACGTGATAAAATCATTACCGATGTCCGATAGAGGTAGCCAGCAGATATAAAGCGACACGAGAGAGATAATACGAAAAGGCAAAAGTATAGATACCAGCCAATGGCAATCCCGACGAATGATTTTCCCAGGTTTACCTACTCGGTTAGACCTAAAAATGCCGGGTTTGACTTTTCTACCCCTAGTATCAGCTAATCGTAAGCCAGTCCTTCAAAGTAGTAAAATAACAGAAATCATGTGAACCTAAATGATAAATGTGTGCTGCGTAGTCTAAAAATGTTTGTATAAGATAATACAAATGACTTTTTTTTAGCAAACCACCCCTTGTCCCCCCGCGTCGCCCCTTATGTTCCTCCAGAAAACATGGTGGTAATCCACAATTATGGAAAAAGAAAATTTGGAAGATTCCAATACACTTGACATGGGCACTGATAACTCTACTGCTGAGGGTGTCCGCTTCTAAGCCCCTGTCTCCTAAGCCCCCGGACCTTTTTTTGGCTTCTAAGCCCCTGTGACCGACGGTTGTGCTACACGTTGCGAAGCGGGGCTAAGAAGACTAAAAGTCTTCTTAGGACCTGTCTCCTAACGCCCGCACGAAAACCTTGTTCGTTCACATGAGCCATAAGAAATGATAACGAATTTTGAAGTGTTTATTATTATCGATTTTTGGATGAGCGAAGCGAAGACTTCAATTTCACCGACCCCCCAAAAAATTTAGCTCGTGTGTTTTTTTTTGTTTTTTTCTGTCTGTTTGTTCGCTCTCTACCCGAATACGGCATCGGAATCGGATACGGATACGGATACGGAATCGAAGAAATATTTCTCATGAATATCGTACTTTTACGATTTTTTTCGGTTTTTAGTGCGATATTTTCGTGACATTTGGGCCGATTCTGACCAAACGGGTGGGGATACAACGTTTATATTTCACATGCACATTAAGGTAATGGTGATGTATTGACGTTAAAGTATTAATTAATTATATATTATATATGTATATATTATTATATATATATATTTTATATATATATATATATTATTATAATTAATAAGTAATTAAAGTAAATAGTATAATTACATCTTAGACGACATTGAGTGCCAGCAATAATTGAAAACGACACAATTGTTTAAGATGAGCAGGTTCCCAACTCGGCATAATTATGCAGTTATATTATATTAACTATGGTTCAACATTCAACGTTGAATAAAATTGTCACAATAAAATCATTGCATATTAAAACAGTGCTTTTGCAATGCCTACATGATTTAATTGCAACATTTTCGAGTCAAATGAGACGTTAAGCAATATCTAATTAATCGAATATTGCTAATGATTTATTTTTATCCCCCCACCCCCACCCACCACCAACATTTGGGAATTTATGGTTTCACCTTCACTTGCAACGTGTGCGACCGAACAAAAACATCGTGCGGGCGTTAGGAGACAGGGCCTAAGAAGACTTTTAGTCTTCTAAAGCCCGGACCGGTTTGTCTTCTTAGCCCCGCTTCGCAACGTGTAGCACAACCTTCGGTCACAGGGGCTTAGAAGCCAAAAAAGGGTCCAGGGGCTTAGGAGACAGGGGCTTAGAATACCGCCCCCTGCTGAGTGCCCTAAAACAACAATAACTAACAAACTAACTAACTAGAAAATCAGTAACAATTGTTACTTTATGTCTTGTTAGTTTCACGTACGAAAGACATCCATGTTCTTGTGATTCCGTACGTAAACAATCTAAAGTCGGCGTCGTAAAGGTCTTGCTGGTGCACGTGCGTAGCAAGCGATTGTTTACTCTCTGACGGAGGAGACGAGCTGGTACAGATCATGTGTTGTATTCGGATGGTAACATATACATCCACACAGGAAATGGCTTCATTACATTTCTTCCCTACACAAAAAGTCTGGGGTAAGCTGTGAGCACAAGTTCTCGTTTCTCTAGGCAGGCGTGACAAAAAGACAAGGGTAGCCTACTAATGAATGATGCCCTGTAACATAACATGGGAACCAATGTGTGTTCCGTTTCTGTCACTTGCTTAGCTATCGTTGGGGGGGAGGGGGGATAGAGAAGGGGTTGGTTCTTAATTGACGTTGAACATTGAATGTTAAGTGTTACGTAGACACATAATATGTGTTAAAACGATAGGGGCGTTATGATCATGAATGAAAATGTATTCAAAAAATCAAAACGCCACTCCTCAAAGGTTTCCTTGTCCTAAACCCAAGGCATGGGTTCGACTCGCACGTAATTCGCCAATTTGTTATGACACTTCATTCATTAATTCATCGATACTACACATTAGCCTCGTTGATGAGTGAGTCAACTAACGAATACAATGGTGGAAAGAGTAAACTCAACATTAATAATTCTTGAAGGGCGGGTCTAGTATACAATAGCTTCTTGAGTTGGTATGGGTGCAGTGCTGTTGAGTAGCTGTGGGTGCGGACTAGTCCTAACAATCTGTGAGCACATTCTGCTGATTGACGCTGACGTCATCGGGGACCACGATAACCTCTGGCAACGGCAGCACGAGCCTATTTCGTTGGAAACAAAACAACCATAAAATAAACTGCACCAGTTGACGAGGAAAGGGATAGGCTTACAAGCTCTTGGTCACGGGCTATTACTCGTGAAAGAAAAATATATTTAATTCCTTTTGAAGGCACGTGGTTTACAGGATATCGTCTCTGTATGTCTGTATGGTCTTCGAATATGAAATTACCCTTTGGCTTTAGAAAATAAAGCAATGAACACGAAGATAGCCAGTCCTCTAAGAGTCCCTAGATCACACAGTAAAATAACTGTCTAGTCCTAATTAATTTGTAGAGTTGAAAATCTATGTCCGGACTCCGGATTACATTTTGACACTTCCCTAAAATCAAGATTCCACATTGACGTCCAGTCCCGCTGTGACATAAATTAAATATCGACCATAACCCTTATTTAACTGCTGGTTTCTTATCGGTACACGATAGCATGATAAAATAAAATTTCCAAGAATAAATACATGTACATACTAGGTACCAAAAAAGTCTGTAGGAGAGCTGGCCATGCACAAAATTCTGCTGTAATAGGATACAATGCATTTTGTTACGTCCTTCTACTGTCTCAAAGGTTAGGCTAAAAGTCTTTATCACCGTACCCCAAGAGTCACAACACAACACGAGAAAGATGGGCACCGATGGAGGACAAATTAATGAATTCATTAATTTAATCAAATCTAAACTAACAAACTAACAGTTTTAATTGGCAAGATACTACACAGTGTTTTTTCTTACGAACTTGCTAGTAAAATAATTTTCTCATAAAGTCATCCGGCATGAAATTGAAACAGGAAGTGTCGGAAAAAGATTTTCCACTCGTCACACTCACATGACTAAATTTAGACATTTCGCGGGCAGGGTTCTCGCTTTGCCGCGCCTTTGAAAAAAACATATTTTTAAAACAAAGGATACGTAAAAATAAAAATAAAATACTACACGTCAAACGTGATTGGCTTCCTGATTGTATGACGTAGCTCACTCACTCACTAAGTTAGGTGAGTGCGTGCTTTGTCAAGGGTACGTTCACATCAGACATGCGGACACGGGACCCGGACAACGTTGGCTTGTGGCCATTGGAAGCACCCCAATTGACGGAAACGAAAAAAGTAAATTTATTGAAAACATTAACAGTCAACTAATACTGGAAACATAATAAATTTACTGACAAAAGTTGCTCACGTGTTTACATTGTTCACTTCATTTTAAAAGTCACGCAATAATTTGTAACTTGTATGGGGTAGGGCACTAAAGAGATAGTAACAATTCAGAACAACGCAGATTGTTTTTAGTTGTATAAGGGTTTTGATTTTTGAAGTAGTAGGTTCTTGTCTACAGAAATAATTATCGAATCCTCAGACTGGATCAGACTCAGATTGTATCTATTTGTGTTACAACAACACTGTGTTGTGAACGTGTACATCACTGTTCTTGTTGCCTTCTACGTACAAATTACAAACATTATATTTTATTGAAAGTCAAAATAATAATAAGCAAGTGTAATAAGATTAGAGTATATGCTAAATGAGGATTTGACGAAATCGATGTTATCTTTATTCAGAAGTGAACTAAAATAATAGTCAGGGATTATGTCGATTTATGTTATAGTGGTGAAGCAGATCTTTTCAAAAAAGTGTTGAAAAGTACAAATCGATATAATACCGTACCGTAGTGAAGAATTGAATTTGAAAAAATAAGATCTTATTAGACTTCTCGAATATTTCCGCACACCTGAACAAAAACCCGAAACAACTACAAAACAATGGGTTCTCAATTTAGGTAGCGCCTAATACAACTTTTTCGGGATAACTTATTTGTTGAGACTTTGGCTTCATAATGTCGAACGGTTGGGTCGTAACAAACAGAATACGGAACGAAACCGGCTCACCGGGATTTTTAGTTTATACTCTCACAGTAAGTTGTTGTGTTATTTTATTTAATTAGTCTGGCATAAGTATCGTTCACGGTCAGTAATTTAAAAAACCCGATGTAATGAATTCCAAGCAAGAAACGAGTACGTGGAGGCTTGAACCTAACCACGCATCTAGATGCCTTCACTAAGTTATTTTTTTAGCGCGGTCTAGGATCTGTGGTCAGAGTCCGGCACCATGCCGCAAAGTAACGTCGATTTATTAAACTGATCACTATCAGAAGTCGATACTTATAGCTTGGTTCTTGATTGACTGTAACCATGATACGAACAAGAACAACCCATGAGTTTCCCCACACCCACCACTAGCCATGTCCGAGATGTTGGTTGGTTGTAACTTTGTAAGAGATACCAACTGAAACCGCTAGCTTCCTAATCAAACAGTCAAATACAGCCATTGGTTAATTAGTAATGTCAACAACGAGAAAGTCTTGTCTAAACTAATGCGTGCACGAATAAGGCAAGACATATTCTCGAGTCTCGACGCCATTCACACAGCACCGCAGTCCGCAGGCGATTCTACAAAATAGCCGTAACAATTACACGCAAAATATATGCGCTCCGGGACAGGCGTAATTTAGTAGAGAGTACGAGTGCTTGTGGCATCCATCATCTTCCATGGTAAAATGAATGATCCCTAGAGCGCCTTTACTGCCTGCCACAATGTTGCTTGAGTTGGCGTATTATACCCTAGGAGGATTCAGTAATATACTAGATCCTCCTAGATTATACCGCATGCAGTAACGGTGTAGGCTCACCTACATCGGAAAAGAATTAGGCCATTTGAAATTCACTTGCAAAGCGCAAATCACAAATGACTAGTGAGATGAGACCATGCTGAGACAAACGTGTAAAATTATTTCTAGGACAGAACGGACCAAAGAAGGGTGAATGAGCTACTGAAAATAAATAAATAGCACATTTTTTAAATAAAACTAGCGTAAGGTACAGTAGGGCTACAGAGTACACGTACATTAAACATAGGTAAGGTATATGTTGTGAATTTATTATGTTGACATTCACTAATTTGCAAGCTCATTTTACTGACGGTTGCATTATAGGCCTATTAAAAATTTCAACTTTGTATCCTAATACAATAACATTGTTGTCTCGATGCCATCTTTCTGCCTCTTGTGTTATAAATATCACAAAAAATAAATAACTGATCGCGCCAACTGAGCGTTATCAGCGTAGAGGCAAGAAGTCAAGAGATGTACAAACAACAATGCCATAACTCATAACAGTTTGTTAGATAATATTATAGAGCTCGCTAAACCTTGGTTAGTTCGTGCACGGTGTCGCAGCAGAGTTCTGTTCTGTGCAACCCGAGAGTTGAAGATAGTGGGCGTTCAGAGAAGAGAAGACAAGCCCGTGGGATTGCCAGCTTGCACTTGAACCCATACAGTCAGCAGGCTGCAGAGAGTGCATCGCGTGCATCTCGATACTAGCGGTGGTCAAGGTGAAGTCACAAGCCCAGAGGACACCAACACCTGGCCGCTGGCTGGCTCATATTATCGCAGTGTCAAGAAAAATATTCCTCATAGGCCCTACGTGTGTAGAGTGCGACCCACACACACAAATATAGGCCCTACAGGAGTTTGTACCTTGCGCAACGTTGCGCAATAACACCACCAAACACTATTCTCATACGCCTACTCAAATTCCCATTATTTCCAACATTAAAGTGCAATTAATAAAACCAGGAAGCTTCACAAACGCTTTTTCAGGCGCGTTGTTGGATGAGCGTAATTGGTGCATTGAGTGCCAGTGTATTTAATTTTTGCTTTAAAAAATTTTTTTTTAAGCAAAAATTTTTTTTGGGGGAAAAATTTAAAAAACCGGGAAAAAAAACAAACGGGTTCCCAAATTTAAAAGCCTTTTTTAAAAAAAAAAAATTTTTTAAAAAAAAAATTTTAAAAAAAAAAAAAACCCCCAAAAAAAATATTGGCCCAAAAAGGGGTCCTTCCCCCCGGGGGGGAAGAACCCAAAAAAAACCCCCTTTCCCCCCAAATTTTTAAAACTGAACATAAAAAACCCGGGAAAAGTTCCCCTTTTTTTCAGGGCTTTTTGGGTAAAGGAAAAGGGAGGGGCCCATTGTTTGCAGTTTTTTGTTCGGAAAAAAATTTGGGCCCTAAAAGTGAAGCAAAAACAAAAAAAAAAAAAAATTTGGGCTTTTCAAAAAAAATTTTTTCCCATACCAAAAATTTTCCCCAAGGCAAAATTCCTTATTCAAAAATTTAAATTTTCTTAAAAAAAATAAACCGGTAAGGGCGCTTGTGGGGGAAAGGGTTTAATTTTTTTTGGGGGTTTTTTTTTTAAAAAAAAATTTTTTGGAAAACAATTTCGAGGCCCTTTTTTTTAACAAAAATTTTAAAATTGGTTTTCGGAAAAATTTTACTCAAAAAAACAAAAAATCCCTATTTAATTTTCTAAAAAAAAAATTTTTTAAATGGCCCCAAAAAGCTTTTTAGGGGGTGGGAAATTTTTTCAAAAAAAAAAAAACGTTTTTTTGGATTTTAAAAAAATTTTTCGTTTTGCTCAATTTACACGAATTAATAAATTAAAAAATTTAAAGGTTTTAAAAAAATTTATAAAACATAAGCAAAGAGGTGTTATAATCAAAAAAAAAAAAAAAAAAAAAAAAATAAAAAAAAAAAAAAAAAAAATTTTTTAATTGGCTAAATTTTTTCACACGAAAAATTTTAAAATTCATAAAATTAAGGTTCTGTAAAAAAATATACTCGGATAAAGGTAGGGGGGGGTTTAAAGTAAAAAGAAATTTTTAAAAAATAAAAAAAACGTAAAAGCATTTTCAAGAAAAAATTTTTTTTTTTCAAAAAAATTTAATTTTTAATTAAGTTCGGTTCAAATTTATAATTTGGGTGGTTTAGCCGGAATTTTTTAAAAAAAAAAAATGGGAAAAAAAAATTTAAAATTTTTTTTCCCATGGGAAAAAGGGAATCTTTTTTGGTCCAAACTCCTAAAAAAAAAATCGAAAAGGGGTTTTATGGTTAGATTGTGTAAAAAAGCCAGGAAAAAAAGGATTTCCCCCCCAAAAAAATTTCTCGCAATTAATGGGAAATCAAAAAAAAAAAAAAAAAGAAAAAAAGGGGAAAAAAAATTCCCGGTTTTTTCTCCAAAAATTTGAAATGGAGTTTTTTTCCCCGATGCTAAAAAACACAATTTAACAAAAAAAAACCAAAACCCTTTTTTCCCAGTAAGGCCCCCCCTAAAAAAAATTTTAATAAAAACAAATAAATTTTTTTCCACCTATTCCCGGGGCAAAAAAATTTTCCCCCTTTTTGGGGCTAGCCTTCATTGTCCCCAAAAAAAAGCGAATAAAAGGGGGGTAAGAAAGGTTCTAGTTTTTCCCCAATTTTTTTATGCCAGAAAAAAAGGGGTTTTGAGAGTTGTGCCTATCATGCACGCAAAATGCTGGAATTAAAATGGGGCGGGTTAAACTTATGAGTTTGTAAACGCTTCTAAACGAGGTTCTCTTTTTGAAGGGGGGGGGGGGGGTGTACATGCATAGGCCTATCTACGCCACTGATCAGATTATCACAGCATATACCTGACAACAACTCTCACTGTGGCTCGCACAGTCGGCGCACTCTCCCTCTTCAATGCCCACATACAACTCGAAGCTAAGCGAAGTGCAGCACTACTGCCGCCTTCAATAACCTAAATCTAAAGGCACGCCTCGTTTCCATGCTACAGTCCAGCATCCAGCTGCCCGTTCTCTCATTGACCAGCTGCACAGAGAAAACCGTGCATCATCGTTAATTTGTCAATTGACTTTCATCAAAGGACAAATACGACAAATTGTTAGCACGCACTCAAACTATTGAAGCTATACGACTTCTAGCATTATACTTTGGGTGTACTTACAAACATACCAAACATTTGGTACCGTACGGGAGAAAGTTAACATTCAATTGACTATGCATAAAACGAACGAAGCATTGGTAACGACTAACGATAGCCTTTTATAACAAAAATTACAAGAATTCCGGCAACATTTGAAATTGGTACACTCGCTGATCTACGGCATCGGATACTAGCTAAATTTTACTGAAGACCTGCATATTTTAAAATCTCATATCTTTCCTTCCCATGGCCGGGAGGTCTATGAATGCTAATTAATAATTTACAGTTCAGCCAAGCTTCAAGAAACAAATCTTACGGGAGCCCCGAATAAAAACCCCAAGGAGAAGCCGGGAATTCGATCGTGTGTAGTGTACTTGCCAATTTTCCCCCTAACCTTTCTTTTCCAACACAAAAGAGTAGCGTGGTACGTACAATACAATGATCGATTCATCATTACATGTGAGAGGCCCTTATTGCCGTGAGGTTCCCTTATTGCCGTGCTCCGAAACCTCCCTTGCGGCTATTATGGTGCCAACTTCCAATACCTATCTCATAAGATACAACACAAGATTTAAAAATCGCCTCGAATACGTAAAACGATAAAAAATGAAAAAACCCCAAAAAACGGCCATCACGCGTTTCCAAGCAAAGAAGAGGAGCACTAAAAGCAACAGTCGGGCCGATCGGTGATAGAGGCGAGGCTTACGGCGGGGCATGTATATTCAGTAGGTTCAACTTGATTTTTTTTACATTTCTGATCATTTGCGAAAAAAATGTTGATTTTGTCAAACGTCCGCGATTTTTTAGAAATTTTGTAAGTTTTGGGGGAAAGGCTTTTTAAAAACGGGAATTTAATGGCATTTTAAATTACAACAAATAATTGAATTATTTGATGAAATTTGCTCGAAAAGAACAAACCCCCCTGTTAAAATTAAAAACAGAAAAAAAGTGTATCAAATAATGTTTAATGTAAGATTTGTGAATTTTGCCCCAAAAAAATGTTGCCCACCAATACTAATAATTTCAAAAATTTTTGGCCCACTTGTATCTAAAAAACAAAGAGTTCTATAACAAATTATAGCCCACATTGTTTGCAGTTTTTTAGCGTTTTTCAATGTAAAGCAATGGAGTAGGGGGGTTTTTTAAATTTATTAATATACACTTAGGACTACTGTTTTTTTTAAAAAAATTTTTATTAAAAGTAGGCCATTTAATAGTGATGCCCATTTTTATTTTTGTTTGTATGTCAACAATGGATGAACCGTCATTTTGCAGGGGGGCAGCTTTTTAAAACTTTTAGGTCAATTTATTATAATATTCTATTTAATAATATAAATCGTATTTATTTTGTAATATTTTGAAAAAAGAACAAAGACGATAAACGGGTTTTGTAGGGCCTACATAATTATATTAGGTAGAAAAGGAGTTTGGGCTTGGCAAACCCTAATAAAATTATTTTTTTTTATTTTTTTGTTTTTATTATATTATGACTTTTTTTATAT
>JAMZAV010014189.1:0-13297 GCA_024449915.1 Sweltsa coloradensis
TTGTTTAAAATATGATTCATTTTTAGTTGTAATTTTATTTCCCAACAAGGGTTTAATTGAAGCTGAGGGGTGCTAATAAGGATACCAAAACCAAAACAATGTTTGTATGTACACCATCGACCAGAAGTAAATCAAGGGCTGGGAGTAGATATACCCCTTGATTTACTTATGATTGAGGGTGTATGATGCTTATATTATATTTTTATACCGTGCTTCGCGAAGCTTTGTTTAATATATGATCGCGTTAATTTTTTAAATTTCTAACATTGCTGCTTGCGATCAGTTGATTTAAAGAATATACAAGACCGCATATTGTGGATTGTGGAACCGATATTTCGTGAAATGAGTAAACGGCTCGATATTTTATATTTTATAGCGAGATGAAATTTTCCTATCATTAGATATTTATCAGACCCATTTGTTATTTATGTGGATTTACTTATTTATTAAACGTCTATTCAGTTAAATAACTGATTTAGAAAGGAGGACAACAAAATAAATCTAATTACATGGATGTAGACACAGCAATGAACTAACAGTTAGTAAATATTTGAAATAGTAATATTACAAAGAACAATGTAATGTAGTTATACACAACACAGTAACAAATCCAAAAAAGATTTTAAATGCAATTAGTTAATTAACTAAATATAAAGAAAAGGATTTCTTACTTTTTTTCAAATGATTAATGAGTACAATAAAATAACTATCATATAAAACAAAAAATCATTATTACATTTGTGTATTAATTAATTAATTAATTATTTTGTTACACGATGATGAGCGAGTGATGAGCATCTGTATAGGTTGCACTCATGCACCTGTGCACACTTGTAAGCATTTACACCAATCGAGCTATTATATAAAATGCACAAATAAAATATATTTATTGGAATGGGGTCACTAATTAACATTAGATTAAAAATAAGAGTCGTTTTCTGTTATCACTGATTTTCTTCCCGATCTTTTTCTATAATAAATAATAATATCTAATTATTATAAGTATGAATAACAATTTTTTTGATAAATGTTTAAGTCAATCAAGAATTTCTATTTCACTGCAAATTGCTAAATAAATTTCACAAGAAGAGGAACCAACTTTGTTTGCTAAGTAAACATTTAACCAGTGAATATATCCAATTACAGGTATTTTGGGGGGAAACAACACTTCCCATGTACCCCGCGGAAAACAAAACCATAAATAATTTTCACTATCATTTTACCGCATTTAGCCTTGCTCGTTCATTTATTGATTGTACTCCACAAAACTCGGTTCGTTCGTCGACTTCCATCCATTTTCTGCGCTCCTGGTGTTCATATTCGCAACAAGGCGGTCCGGATTGAGCGTCAGGGGATGGCCATGGGACCTGCGGACATAGCGACCCACCCATCGCTATCATTGCACGCTGCTATGCGAGTTACACGCGCCTCTTCCCGACTCATCGCCCGCCCTTCACTCCCATGGCGCATGCATGAAGTCGACTCCACCCTCCCCTATCAGACGTCACGCCACTTCCCCTCTTCATTGACAGAAATTCTAAGTGAAAACACTAGGGCTGTTTTTAAAATTTAAAAATAAATTAAATCAAGAAAGGGAAAAAAAACCCTTGTTTTTTTTCTTTGGGAAGGCTTTTTTTTAAAAAATAAAAAGTTTTTGGGAAATGGCTTTTAAATCCACATAATACCCAACTCCGGGCTAGCCTAGCTCACTTAAATTTTCATAGGCGGTTCATGACCCGTTGTTATTATTATCATTACCCTCTCTCCTTTGTTACCCATTGTACTCAACCCTTTCGTTTGTCTTGTGTGTGAAGACGCTCCTCAACTGTCTCAAGTGGCAAAAAATATCAGGCGTATTGAGTTTTTGGAGGTTCGATACGCGACTCGAAAAGCTCTGCTGTGCTACGGCGCTGCTCCTCGCTCTTCTAAACTCCCGGATCGGTGGCGTTTCAGTTCGGGGTTTGCCGCCGCCGGGGGTCACGGAATCGATAGGGGAAAGGACGCCGTCCCGCCGGCTGGCTGGCGGGGGCCCGCCCTTTCCGGGCAAGGACAACGACGAAACAATTCTTTATCGTGGGTTTCTAGGAAGAAGACGGTTTATTTAGATTGTGGAATGTATTTGTGGGATGGTGGTAACATGTCAGTGATTGCGGCGTCTAGAAGCGTTGTTGATTTTAGGCACGCGACGCCCAGTTTTTTCGAACCATTTTATTCAGAATGCATGCTTTTTTTTCCAGGCGCCCATATCAGGGCGTCAATAATGGAATGGGAAAAACCAGTCCCAGCAGTATACTTTTTTGCTTACGGGTATCCCATTATATTGTAGGATTCGATTTGGAATGTTCGTTGGCTATTGGTCAATGGTCATGAATAAAAGAAAGACGTATGTATGTATAGTGGAAAATAAATTTAAAAATCTGTCATCTTCACAAAGTCAAACTAAATGCTTAAATTTAAATAACCAACGATTTCAATTATTTTGAAAACTAAAAACATTAATAATTTAAAAATTGGATGAGCGTAGCGAGCGAAGCGAAAATCCCTTTCACTACACTGGAGAAAAAATCCGGAATGTTTTTCCTTTTTTTTTTCCTGTTTGTATTATTGTGTGTTTGTTAACACGATTCCGGCTAAACCGATACTCCAAATCCAATTACGATGAAATTTTATGGAGGCCTTCGAAATCTCTGAACTTAAAACTGCCACGTTTTTGAGCGCAATCGGAAAATTATTTCTCATCAAAATCGCAATTTTACGATTTTTTTTTTCGATTTTTAAAAAATTTCTGCAGCTTATAGCACCTACATGCTTTACCCCGTTTTAATGATGTTTTCCCACAGAACCTTTTTTTTATGAAGTTAGGTATTCGTGTGAAAATTTTAGCGCAATTGAAAAACTATTTCTCATGAAAATCGAAATATTACGTTTTTTTTCTTTTTTAAACAATTCTTTGGCTTATAACACATACATGCTTTATCCTATTGTAATGATTTTTTCACAGAACGTTGAATTTATGAATTAATATGTTCGTGTAAAATTTGTGCGCAATCGAATAGCCTAATTATTTCTTTTGAAAATTTCAATATTTCTATTTTTTTTCCCTTTTTGAAAATTAAAATTAATTAAAAAAAAATTAAGTTAATTTTGTATTTCATTTTTTAATTTAATTTAAAAAAAAAAAACTTAGTAATGATTTTTTCACAGAACAACAGAAATCCACTTAACACATGGCAGTTCAATGCACCAATTACGCTCATCCAACAACGCGGCGGGACTTAGGCGTTTTCCTGGTAATAAGTAAAACTGAATAAATAGGCCTGGTCATTGATATTAAACCCCTATTGTAGGCTAGATTAGCAGTGTCCAATACTTCCGCACAGGCGCGAGCGTAGCAAATTGAAGCGTCGAAAATCCAGTTCAAGATGGCGATTTGGCGTTTTAATTTATGCTTTTTTAAAAGATTTTTACTGGATTGTGTGATATGGTTTTTTGCTTTTTGCAGCATGATATTGAACCAACAGAAAAAATAAGACGTTATTGCATAAGGGAATTTAGTAACATTTAATGTTAAGGCTATGCTCAGCTGTCAAACTGGGGGTCATCTTTAAAAATATTCTGTCTACAAATAGCTCCCATTTAATTAACATGCAAACAGGGATTTCAAGATGGGTTCTAATTGTAACGGAAGTGGACCACCGACTGCTTATCTAGCCTACAGTAGTTAAATATCAATGGGCCTTGGTTTACGGTCAGCGTCAACTTGGCCGTCAACGCCAGCTTGAAAGTTGGGCCGTGTTGAACAGTTGACTGTTGATTTTGAAGCATTCATTAATGAGCGCGTGTCCATGTTGATCTTTGCGTCCAACATGGAATCCAATTGATAGAAAAATATATTTTGTATTTTATAACCTAACTGCACCAACAAACGACGTGGATTTCGCAATAAGGGTGTCGCGTTCTATACCGGATACAACCGGCTCCACCGCGATATCTCGGAACTTACTTCCCAAGTGTCCTTGGGTACAATCGAAGAAATATCAGTCATTCTTGCAAAGACTCGACTTTATCAAGCTTTGTAAGGATGCACGCACTATGCAGTCAAGGGGCGAATGAGTGTGCAAATGTTGAAAGGTTGTAACCTCAACGGTTGTAAGCTTCACCATTCTTTATATATTGATCACAATGCTTTTGAGAGTGATTTTGCTGAGTGTCGTGGCTGTATTTTTTTACAAGGTTTTGCATCCATGGGATAATGTTTAAAATTAATACAAGCTTCTTTCTATATACTACAACGAATTCTTTAGCTCTGTATGCGACTCGTTGATCCTGTGGTTGGTCCTGCTCCAATGCAGAACGCCACATCCGGTTCAAATAGCGGCACAGGATGGACTTTATCATCCATCGTCAAAATAAAACATACATTAAAACGGAATTGTTCATTAATTTGTATTAATAATTGAAAGCAGTGGAACAGCCATTAAACATGGTTTATTAAAACATTGATGGCACTTGGTGTATTGTATTGTTATTTTTATCAGTTCAGTTATAAAAGCTAATTTACAGATGACTGTAATTATTTAAGGTTATCACATGTGACATAGCGTATTGTGTTTGTGTCGAAAATAAAGTTCAAGTTTATTTTAGCCTGTTACGATGTAACATAATGATTATATGTTGAACATTATTCGCTTGTCTTGATATTAATTTCGTAAATTGACATTCAAAATAGCGTCGTAGCAAATTATATAAAATTGCTCGTATCTCTCTCATGTTGTCCGTATGGATTATCATTTCATAACGCGAAATGGTGTACCTATTTACTTACATTCGATATACGTATATTTAATTCATGTCTACGTTTGTTTATTCAAGGATAAATTCCAAAGAGCGTTAGGCACAAATTCAATACGCGACTGTCAGCGGTTCTCGTCCGTATAGCGTTGTCTGCGTGACGTAATCTTCGATTGACAGGCCTGCAGAAGTTATGCGGGGAACAGGAGGGACGCGGAGCACATAACCCACCCACCGTTCGTTTTCTCCGTGTGCCTAAAGTACAGCACAGAACTTTTAGGCCTGTTTGTAAATCAAATACAGCATTGCTGCCATTTTAGATTGAGGTACTTGGATATAATAAATTTGAAATCATATTATAAAAACATAAAACATAATAAAAACAGCAGAACATAAACATTTCAGTAAACATACATTTGGTTAACACATCAATACCTATAGCTCTATAAATCAATAGTAATATTATAATGATTATAATGATTTATAAAGTACTGATAGGCCTATGTGTAAAAAAGAACAAAACAGCTAATTAAACAATAAAGAATCAATTAGTTTTAAAAAACTTTAACTTAGCTGTTCGATTATTAATTTGTGAGATGCCAAATTGATAATAAAAAGGCCGACATTTATCAGCAAAATGTCCAATTGATTGAGATTGTGGGAAGGAGTTGAAAGTTGTAGGAAGAAGAATGAATAGTGACATTTTCGTTATTGATAGTTGGGGAGTTGGGACATGAAACAGGTGACACAGTCGAGTCGAGCAAGAAGGAACTCTGAGGTCCGTAAATTTGGTCCCCCTCCCAAATTTTCGCACTATACAAGTGTGTACAATTCCAAGAATTAGTGCACCTTAATTTTAGATTACAGTTGCATTTAAAGGATGGGAGAAGGAAAATTAACTATTTAGTGATAAACTTATCGAGCAATTATTTGTTGGAACTTACACCAGTCATTTAACATGTAAACTAGGAAAACGCTTAAGTCCCGCCGCGTTGATGGATGAGCGTAATTTTTTTTTAACGAAAAAAGCGTAAAATTGCAATTTTTTTAATAGATAATTTTTCGATTATGCTCAAATTTCACACAAATATATTAATTCATAAAATTAAGGTTCTGTGAAAAAATCATTACAATTGGATAAAGCATGTAGGTGTTTTAAGTCGAAGAATATTTAAAAATTGAAAAAATCGTAAAATTGCGATTTTCATGAGAAATAAGTTTTCGATCAATTTTCCCCCCCGTGCAGTTCTTCGTTCAGAGATTTCATAGACCTCCATAAAATTTCATCGTATCGCCGGAATCGTGTTCACAGACACAAAAATACAAAAAAAGGAAAAAAAGGAAAAAAAAACATTCCGGATTTTTTTCTCCAGTGTAGTGAAATGGAATCTTCGCTTCGCTCGCTACGCTCATCCAAAAATACTCAATTGCATACAATTACACAACAGAGCCATCTAAATATTATTCATAATTGTAAATTCTTCATTAGTGTCGAGTCCTACAAACAATTAACTATAGGCCCTGATATTCTTACTAAGCCGCTTCGCGAACGCTTTTTCCAGTCGCGTTGATGGATAAGCTTTTTTTTGGAATATTTCTGTACATTTTAAGTGGAATCTCATTACTTTTTCTATCGTTTCTTGATATTACTTAAAAATTATACACCTGTAAAAGGCTTATATTAAGACCTTTATTTCTATGAATTTTGACCTACTTTTTAACTTTTTCTTTCAATAGGCACTACATCACCATAATCTTTAAGTCAATGTAAACTATGAACGTTGAAGCCCCACCCGTTTGGACAGAATCGGCCCAAATATAATCAATTTTCATCAAGATCGCATATGCCGTTTGCCCGGTAGCGTGCGAACAGACAGAAAAAAAAGGGAAAAAAAAACATTGGAGCTAAATTTTTTGAGGGGTCAGTGAAATTGAAGTCTTCGTTTCGCTCATCCAATTAAAACACTGTTACCGAACCCAACGTAAATATTTTTATTGAATTGGAAAAAACGTTTTTAACATTCATTCAACGCGCAAATGTATTGTGACTTCACGATTATCTATAACCACGTAAACCACGTTGCCTTCTGGATCACAGTATATACAGACGCAACAGGGGTTAAATTCACTAAAAACGGACGCTCTGCATGTTAAAACAATTGCCCCCCCCCCTCCCCCACTCCAATGTTGTAATTTTCTTTACAAATGTCATTATAAAAACTTATTGGTTGAGCGAAGCGAAGACTTCAGTTTCACCGACCCCCCAAAAAATTTAGCTCGGGTGTTTTTTTGTTTGTTTGTTTTTTGTTTGTTTGCCGGGAAAACGGCATAATATGTGATCTTGATGAAAATTGGAGGGGACCTTCGAAATCTTTGAACTTAGACCTGCCACGTTTTTGGGTACAATCGAAGAAATATTTTTAATGAATATCGTACTTTTACGATTTTTTTCGATTTTTGGTGCGATATTTTCGTGACATTTGGGCCGATTCTGACCAAACGGGTGGGGCTACAACGTATGTATTGCTTTTTGAAAGAAAAAGTTGAAAAAGTTTGCCAGAATCCATAGAATAAAAGTTTTAATATGAGTTTTTTGAGGTTTATAATAACAATTAACAAACGAAACATGGCAACAATCACCTGTAATGCATTCCAAAAGCACTTGCAAAGGAAAAGTGGTCCTACGCTTACTAAAAACTTACAAAAAAGAGAGATCCCACGCAAACTAAAAACTAACAAAAAAGCTCATCCATCTACGCGACTAAAAAAAGCGTTTGCGAAGCTTCCTTGTTTTAGAGAATGTTAATTTTATTGTTTTTGGATGGGCGAAGCGAAGACTTCAATTTCACTGACCCCTAAAAAAATTTTGCTCTAATGTTTTTGTTTGTTTTTCTGTCTGTTCGCACTCTACCGGGCAAACGGCATATGCGATCTTTTTGATAATTGGAGGGGACCTTCAAAATCTTTGAACTTAGACCTGCCACGTTTTTGGGTAGGCTACAATTGAAGAAATATTTGTCATGAATATCGTACTTTTACGATTTTTTTAAAATTTTTAGTGCGATATTTTCGTGACATTTGGGCCGATTCTGATCAAACGGGTGGGGCTACAACGTTCATATTTTACATGGACATTAAGGTAATTGGGATGACCATTACGTTTAAATTTATACTAAAGTTACAAATTCTATTTTGCCAAGCTTTTCTAGGATGTTGTTAGTTACGGGACACTGTACGTTTATGAATTAAGAATGCGCAAATGTGGAAGGGTAGATGAGCTTGGCCTCTAATTTCTTTTGAGTGTGTAAGGTTTGGCTGTATATTTACAAGATTTTGTTATGAGTTTGTGCATACTCGAAACTATGTTTTTCTATATTTCATTCTTCGGGTAACACTCCCGTAGCACGTGCAGCCGTTCCTGTTTCCCCCCCCCCCCTCCCCCCTTAAAGTGTGATTACATTGCCCTAATTTTAATTGACAAAAGTTTTCCCAATGTTAAGCATTCCATAATCATCTTCCATCATCTGGCTTTGCCCCAGACCCCGTTGAGCCCACGCAAATACTATACTAGACCATCCCCCCTCTGCCAAGTCGTCAATTCGCACCCTGTACTCAACACATGACTCGCTCACTCGTCTAACAACGACCGGGCGTTTCCCTATAGTCTACTTGGCTAAAGCGCCCTTATACCCGAAATGTGGAAGATCTGGGTTTAACCCGTGGTCGGGAAAGATTCTGTAATTTCTGGATTGTATTTTAAAAAAAATATGAAACATGTTTTGAAATGCATATGATATAACGCAGTTTAGTTTACATCATCTGTGACAATATGGAAAACATAACCAGTACGAAATACGTGTAAAGATTGCAAGGTTTACTCAATATCCGAGCGGAATTTGGGGCCACCTTGAGCAAATATAAAAACTACTCATTACATAATGGTAACTAAAATAGGTGTGTTCTAATAGATTCGATACACCTTGGTCACAGCATGCAATTTTCAGAGCCCTGACAAATATTTTTTTTACAAAAACAAAATCATTGTCGTTACAATAAAAACTACACATTTAAGCCTATTTTTCAATTTATTATTTCTTGTAGGTTTAAATCGCAACGGATTTTGTTTATTTTGTTAGCATAGTTCAATCTGTTTGGTCGTTTCGGCCGTATATAACCGAACAAACAAAGAAACAAACAAACAAACAGACAGACAATTTACATACAAACAAATTAATCACGAGGAAAATCCGTTCGACTTCCATTAAAATACTTTTGGGTCACATGTTTTGTAGTTTTGTGTAGTGTGTTGTTTTAAATTTCTCGAAAAATTGACCCAAAACACCAAATCTGTGGATATTTTTCTTCGGCGTAACAAATATGTATACGTATTTCTCGATTAAGTTAGTCGGGAAACACTCCCGTAGTTGTTCATAAGACCATGTTACTATTAAAAGTCCATGATTATACGAGGGAGCGCAGCGACTGAAGTCTACAATTCAACTCAAACGGCACAAGATCTGTTTTTTGTCTGTGAGTGAGTGACTTGGCTTCAGAACGCCCAAACGGCTAAACAGATTGCGCTGAAATTTCAAACAGATATCCGGTAAAAATATCTAGTGTGCAGTTAACATTTTGAGCAAAATCCGTTACGATTTAAACTCCCAATCTAGGTGCCCGTTAGCGCGCCGCAGCCAAGCCGCGGTGCGCTACACACTCAGGCACCTTATACAGCAAGCAGAGTTGGGGTGATTTCGAGGTTTCACCAAGCCGTCATGTAACGTGATGTGAACTTGAAAACTATCAAAATCGAGGGGATTTTTCCTGACAACACATGCCAAATTTAGTTGGGATACGAGCATTCCTTCTTGGTGAAAAAATGGCTTGAAACATGCTCAAAATCACTTTAAGAATGCTAGCTATATACTGCTACTATACTATAACCAATAAAATCATCTTCTTTCTGTAAATTTACGGCAAATGATGACTTAAATAAAATAAATAATAATAAATAATAATAAATAAAAATATAATTTTGCAGCTTGAAATAAAATGCGGGCCGAACCAATAATTCCTCAAACAGTGAATCATAAATTGATCGGTATGGTTCTAATATTCAACTTTTTAGGTCGTTAAATGTACTTCTATTGGAGTAATATTCACTTAAAAATGGACAGTTAGCAGACTTTAAAAGGTACGAGAATTCGTTCCTGAAGGGTAGATAAATATCACTTGGCAGACCGAAACAATTATCCCTATGAAATTCTAACAATCGCCCAATATGGTTCCAATCTTCACCATTTAAGAGTTGTCAAAGTAATAATGTAATCATATTTTCATAATATTCTCTTACTAGTGACCAGTTAACAGCGTTTAAAAAGAACGGTTATTCGACACAGAAGAGTAGATTAATATCTTATAACACCATGCATGGCGGATTTCCGAAAGGACGAAATTTCGACCCCGAGAAGTACATTAATAATTAAAATTAATTATATTATAGGCCTATCGTTATATTGTTATATAATATGACCAGGAATCCGAAACCCTACTTTTCGTATTGAATTTCTCATTTAAAACATAACTACATCTCCCAACATGATTCACTACAGACGCGCTTCAGGTATACGGTGTCTTGGTGTATTGGGTTTATTGACCAGGACAGTGTATACTCTCTCTCCAGGTGTACCAGGTTCGAGCCTCGCTGACTTCCGAGATTTTAACACCATGAAATTTATATGTAATATTAATCTTCGTACTAGCTATCAAATGATGCTTGTCTTTCTTACAGGAACGTTCGTTATCATAGTTTAATTGTTAAATTAAATAATTGTAATGCTCCATTAATCCCACTACAGGAGGAGAAATTTCAACCTGACGAATATTAAAATAATATTCGTACGGGTTGAAATTTTTTGCTGGATCATGTAGTCAAATAACTAAACATTTGCCGTAAAATTACGGCAGTGGACTAGATTTTAATTGCCAATATTGAGTTTAAAAACGGAATAAAATGCCGTATTAATACTGGATCATGTAGTAAGAAAAATAAACATTTGCCGTAAAACTTCGACAACTCAAACTCAGTAAAATAACAAATAGAATGATTTAAATTGCCAATCTTGTTCGAAAATTTACTACGCTTTTTCAAGTCGTAAAACACAACATTTGCAGTAAAATAAAGAAATCGGACTTGCAGTAGAAAAACTGGAATTAGTTAGTAAGCAGTACTTCCAAACGACATTTGCAGTAATTTGACGAAAATATTTTGAACAGTGTATACGGTCAAATTCGTCAGTTTTAATCGGCCAGCGATTCTGACTAAACGGGTGGGGCTACAACGTTCATGTTCAACATGGACATTAATGATATAGTGCCTTTTGAAAGAAATAGTTAAAAAGTTTGCTGGAAGGCTATAGAGGCTAGGTTTTAATATAAGCCTTTTACAAGAATATAATCAACAAGTAACTATAGTTACTTGACAATGATCGCCTACATTGTTTACAAAAACGTCTTTGGACCACTAGATATTTTACATTCTATTGTTTATTGGTAATACCATAGAATTAATCGATTTTGATCAAATGATTATATTCTAACAAATAATTTTGCATTGGAACTTGAAAAAGTAATGAGATCCCACACATAACAAAAACTTATAAAAATACAGCCAAACCTTACACACTCAAAAGAGACAAAATCTAAAAAAAAGGGCCAAGCTCATCTACCCTTTCACATTTGCGCATTCTCAATTCATAAACGTACAGTGTCTCGTAACAACATCCTTGGAAAGCTTGGCAAAATAGAATTTGTATGACCATTACGTTTAAATTTACTAGAAAAAAAGAATTTGGATGAACTATTACGTAATTAATAGTTGCAAATTCTAATTTGCCAAGCTTTTCAAGGATGTTGTTACGGGACACTGTATAGGTTTATGAATTAAGAATGCGCAAATGTGGAAGGGTCGATGAGCTTGGCCCTTTTTTTAGATCTAATTTCTTTTGAGTGTGTAAGGTTTGGCTCTATTTTTACAAGTTTTTGTTATGTGTGGGTAAATAATATATTTAAATGAATGTCACATTTAATTTAACGACAATGTTTTTTTTTGTTTTTGAACAAATCATTTTTATCAATTCATCATGTTTGCATGCAGTGACCAAGGTGTATCGAATTGAACGCTCATGGTTACTTAAAAATCCGCTCGGAGATTGAGTGAACCTTGCAATTATTACTCGTATTTCGTACTATACTTGCTCCAACGAAAGAATGCAGATGCTTGGTAGTGGTGGGGGTTGAATGAATGCTCGGTAAATGGAATGTCGCCTTTGTGTATGAAAGAGAAATATCTTTTACCAACGCAAACAAAAATTATCTGTGCTAGATCCCAGAGTTCCTCCGTGTGCAAGATCCACGCTGAGCTAGCGTGAATTAAGTTGACAAAGTCGTTATGTTGGGGAAAAAATTTCGAGCCTCCTGCATTCTTTCGTTGGGACCACTATAGATATGTTTTCCGCATTTCAAAACATGTTCTATACTTTTCCAGAGATAATAAAATAATCCAGAAATAACTAAATCTTTCCCGACCGTTGTTCAAACCCGCGGGCCTCCAACATTCCTTGTTAGACGAGTGAGCGAGTCATGGGTTGAGTACCTGGGAACACTTGCATTTGTTGATTGATATTATTTAAGGTCTAAACGATGTGCTTTTGAGTTAGTTGGTATAAAGGCGCGTCAACTGTAAAGCCATAATGCTCCACGCTAGCCTATGATATGCTACAGGGAGGGAGGAAAGAACCATAGATCCAGTAGGGGGAGGAAATGAAATTTTCCCAGGTACTCAACACATGGCTCACTCACTCGTCTAGCAACGACTTTGGCGTTTTCCTAGTAATATTTTTCAGTTGAAATTTGAAAGATGCACTCGCAGGCAAGGAACCTTCACGTATCATGTGTTTTGGTTGTGGCAGGAAGTGTGACGGTTTGGTGATGTACAGTGTGGTTGCTATAATAAAATGGATATGAGTTACTGTAGTCATAAGTTCGTGAATGATTTAAAGATATAAAATAAGAAATTATTAAGTAACTTATATGAATAGGCTTACTTGAACATAAGCTGAGTACCGTTTCGTAACTATGATACAAAAACTATACTATTGTCCTCCTTTGTAAATCAGTTTTTATAACTGAATAGGATAGACGTTAAATAAATAAATAAATAAATAAATAAATAAATAAATAAATAAAATATTAAGAACTACATATTTTATGTACCCAGAAGAAACACCAGTGGAATTATATGAAGTTACAAGATATTCTTAGGCTATAGTCAGTGTTGGGTAGGAACGGAACTATAAACAGTTCCAGTTGCTAGGAACTAGTTCCTTTTTAAGGAATTAAGGAAGGAACTAGTTCCTTTTTCAAGACAGGAACTAAGGAAGGAACTAGTTCCAATTTTCCAGGAACTGTAACTTATTTTCATAGTTCTAAATTGCTGTAACCATTAAGT
>JAMZAV010014190.1:0-14077 GCA_024449915.1 Sweltsa coloradensis
TGATCTTTTTGGGTTTGGTTTGGTATTATTATTTTTATTATTATTATTATATTATTTATTATTATTATTATTATTATTATTATTATTATTATTATTATTATATATTAATATATTTTTTTTTTAATATAACCAACGATCGGATTTTGTTCAAAAACTATACAGCAACCCGCCTAGGTGGTATGTACATGTGTGCAAAATTTCAGGTCGATCAGAGAAACGGTGCAACCTGTATCAAAGCAGTAACAGAAAGAAAAAAAACAGACATTCGAGCCATAAGAGTTAAGTGGAGACGCTCGCTACGCTTTTGTGCTTAATTGATTACACACAATACATGATATTATTCGTAAACGTAGTACTTCCAATAAGAGACAAGGGCGCTGTCAAGCGGGAACCGCTGGCGCTAATTCACATGCTCAGCGCCAATGATATTTAACATCTATAGTAGGCTAGATCCCCAGTCATTGGTCCACTGGCGTAACTATTTGAAGCCATCTTGAGTAGATCAGTTTCTATCTTAAAGTAGATGGGAGCGATTTGTAGCCCAAATATGTTTCAAGATGGCTGTCCGGTTGACAGGTGAGCATATAGTAGCCATTAACACCAAATGATTACTAAATTCCCTTGTGTTATAACTTCTTATTGTTTACGTTTTTGTTTTTGTGCATGCTGCAGAAGCTAAAACCACAATCCTAAAAAATACTGAATCCCATTTAAAACATAATGTAAAGCATAAATTGAAACGCCAAATTGCCATCTTGAATAGATCGGATTGACGCTTCAATTCGCTACGCTCGCGCCTTTACGTAAATATTGGAGACTGGCGATCTTGCCTGTTATAGGCCCTAGATGTTAAATATCATTGATTAGCACGCGCAAGATCCGTGGAGATGCATGCGCTGGCCACACATCTGATTTCTCAGCTTTCTACGGCATTGGGCCCATAGATATTGAACACCTATTGTAGGCTAGACTAGCAGTCAGTGGTCCACTTCCGTGACAATTAGAAGCCATCTTGAAATTCCAGTTTGCATGTTAAGTAAATGGGAGCGATTTGTAGCCCAAATAGTTCTCAAGATTGCCGCCAGGTTGACAGGTAAGCATACTAGCCTTTAACACCAAATGATTGCTAAATTCCCTTATGCAATAACTTCGTATTGTTTCTGTTTGTTCAATCCCATGCTGCACAAGCTAAAACCATATCAAACAATCCAGTAAAAATACTAAATTGAATTAAAAAAAAAGCATAAATTAAAACGTCAAATCGCCATCTTGAATTGGGCCGATTAACTCTTCAATTTGCTACGCTCGGGCCTGTGCGGTGGTATTGGAGACTGATAATCTAGCCTACAATTGGTGTTCAATATCTATGGTTGGGCCATAAGCCGCGCTCTCTCAATCAGCCTCTCGCTGGCTCTAGTCAGCCCAACCCCTGTGTTTTGCACAGGGAAATAAAGCTCTGACGACTATAGCATGCATTTAAATTAGTGAAATATAATAACACACTGTCTCCGTTTTGAATGTTTTCCTTTATAAAAAGTAAAACCGATAACTATATAAATTGAAATGTTTTCATTCGTAATATTATTTCTAAGAACAGTAGAAACACGAGCACGTACAAGTTCTTTCACAAACCCTTGGAAAATATTAAATCAAAATGTCTATTTTAATTAGACTAAAAGTTAAAATTCTAGTTTTTCATTGAATTAAATTTACGAATGTAATCTGGCAGCGTTCATATAAATTAGGTTGGAAATTATAACTTCAAGTTGGTACTTTGACACTTATAATTGGCATGACTTGTTAACTGGCATCTCTGCTAAAATTTAATTAGATAACTCGAGAAACGGATGAGATTACGTTCTGGTTTGAACATATTGTAAATATATATCAAACATTAGGTCAGTTGTTTTAATTTGTTTGGTTATTTTATTAATGGTAACTTTCTTATTCAACAAATTATTAATACATATTCTACAATACACAAAACCCGTCTAAGCCCGGGGTAGAATTTGCCCCAGAGCATGGCTCTGCTTATTGTTGTAATGGGCTTGGTCCATCTCGCAAACATCAGCTAGTAAGTAGGGGCGTATTATTTGTACCCGAAACTAGAGGCAAGATCTGGCGGTCGTCGTCCAGGACCTATCCCTTCCCTTGAAGACTTCTCCGACGACGACGACGACGACCATGGCAACACGAACGATGACAAAGACGATGACGACCACCAAGTGATAACCTCCCCCCCTCCGTACCCCCAGGGCTAATTATGACCAGCATGGGATTTTCCTTACCAAATCCCCTAGGCTAGATTGGCGCATATGACCTAACGGTTGACGCGCCCTTAATCAAGCTTAACTAAACACCAACTAGGATTATTAAACAATAAAACAAAATATTTACATGTCCATTCACAACAAGAAATGATTGTTCCATAGAAAATATGTCACTTGAAAATATAATAAATTAATTGTTTATTACGTTACAAAAGTCCACGTGCACGAAATGTTGCTTTTCAATACCCCCCTTTTTTTTTATGAAATCCGGAAATCTCAACATACAAACGGTGACTTCCAACTCTTTGTCATGAGATGTGATGTTTAAGCCACACAGCTGTGCTGACAACAAGGTTATCACATTGTAACGACTTCTCCGAGACACGTTTCACGTTAAACACGAGATGTCCTTCTCAAGTCATCGTTTCTCGATCATCTGTGCTAATCACCGTGTTAAGATGGCGCAGTTCCACGTAGGAATAGTAACAAGTACCTAGAGAGGAAGGGGGGGGGGGGGACGACGACGCGTATATTGGAGGGAGCCAAGTCGATAAAGAAGCTAGCTCCCAATGGGAGAAGTTTC
Source organism: Sweltsa coloradensis (assembly GCA_024449915.1). Lineage (NCBI taxonomy): Eukaryota > Metazoa > Arthropoda > Insecta > Plecoptera > Chloroperlidae > Sweltsa > Sweltsa coloradensis. The sequence goes on from JAMZAV010014190.1 coordinate 2,854, forward strand.
AAGAACAAACAACAACAATACCTTGTGGGTTTAAAGTTAAACTGTGGGAGGGGGGGGGGGGGGGAATTCACGTCACATTCAAGCTCGAGTTTCCTCAGGCCTCTTCTATACTGATAAGGTATTCTAGCCACCAACAGGTAAACTGTTGTACCTTTGAAATATAATATCCATCTGCATTGCTAGTAATAAAGAAGTAAGCTAAAGTTCAATAAGTAAAGTTAAGTTTAAACAAGCTTCAGTTAAGTTAAAGTTAAACTTTAAAACATTAAAGTCAAGTTTTAGTCAAGTTAAAGGTAAAGTAAGTTGATAAGTAAAAGTTTAGTTAAAATTAAGTTAAAATTAAAGTTAAGTTCAAGCTGAGTTTAAGTAATTGAGTTAAAGTTGAGTGACATTACGTTATTGAGTTAAAGTTAAAGTTAAAATTAAAGTTAAATAATAAGTTAAAGTTAAGGTTAAAGTTAAGTTATTAAGTAAATGTTAAGTTAAAGATAACTATAATGATCGGCTTTGTGAAGTTCAGCGAACTAATCTCAATATTTTATTAACATCTGACCAGCATTGAATTTTCATCCCCTTGTCTCCTAGGCTACAGTGGCGCATTATGAATCAACTGTTGACGCGCCCATAAACCAAATATACCGTGCAGTGGCAATAACATTGTAGTCGGCAGAGGGAACAATGATTGTTCAAAATTGTATAATTATTATTACATACTTCAACAGAGCATTAATTGTCTTGTATAATTACTGAATTGTTGCAAAGACCTATATAATATGCAGAAATATCTAGTCAGTTAACACTACACTTACTTGGCATGACAACTTGAATGATAAAATAATATTACCGCGACTAATTTCAGTTATTCTACATGACTAACTTGCATGGAACACAATCCGAAATAACGCCCCTGTTGCAGACAAGCAACACATTATCTGTTTTAATACCTCGCTTCGGCTTATGTTAACATGCTTGCTTAGACGCTACCCATCTCACTTACGTTTATCTCTTAACCACTGCATTGTCTCCTTTGCTGGTCAAAACAAAGTGTGGTTTCAGTTTAAGTCTCGATTTATCTCAAAATTTCCCTTTACACGTAATTAATTTTTACAACTCTACGTAGAGTGCTTAAATTCCAAAATTCCTTAAATTTCTTCTAAACAGATAATGGTGGGTAGCATTTAACTAAACACTTCCCAATGTTTGTTTGTTTGATTGTTTGTGTTTTTAGACTTTCACATGGTTAAACAGTGGAATATGCCTAGTTAGGCGACAACATCAAACTTAATACCTATCAAAGTAACTTTAAATAAAATCCGTTTAACGCCATTAAAGAGGTAGTGTAAGTAGGCCTACCCAGCGTCAGTACAATGATGTTGGCACTATGGTTCGATGCCTTATTTTCGGTACAGTGGATCGAGTTTAGTACGATAAGTTTCTGATATGGTCGACCTTCTATTCGCAACCTGTGACCGATCTATGCATTGCGTAGGCGGCACATGATTACATGTTTTGAGTCGTAGGTAAACATTGTCTTGTTCCCGGGATGAGCGTCGGGATATTGAAACCACCTCCTAAACTTCGTCAACCGTACCGGAATAGGAGCTCTCGAGTGCCAGTGTCAGCGTCTGTGCTCGGGTAGGGAAAGACACTTGTGTGCGGAGGTTGTAATTGTATTGTAGGTTGTACACTTTCTAGGAATTAAAATGGACAACACACTATTATGGAAGCCACACATTGAAAATCTTACAAAAAACTTAACTCATCATGCTTTGCAATCAGACAAATAAGAAATATATCAAACATAAAAACAGCAAAAATAGTCTAAAAATCTATTTCAAATCTCATCTTTATCACGGAATAACCCTATCACAACAAATTTTCATAATCCAAAAGAGAGCAGTACGAACGATAGTAAAAGTAAATCCAAAAACACCATGCAAACCCATCTTCACCCAATTAAAAATACTCTCCCTATACAGTTTATATGAAGCAGCAGTTTACATTAGGAAAAATATACAAACCATCCAAACTCGAAACCAAACACATCAACACATGACACGACTCAACACCGAACTAGAACAAAATCACTATAAAACAAAAGAGGATTAATTTTATTTAACTCAAAATACATAAAAATTCAAATAAACTAGGCCGCTTCGCGAACGCTTTCTCCAGTCGCGTTGATGGATGAGCTTTTTTTGGAATATTTATGTCACATGATTACGTTTTCATGTGGAATCTCCTAACTTTTTCTATCGTTACTTGATATTACTTGTTCATTATACACCTGTAAAAGGCTTATATTTAAACCTTTATTTCTATGCATTTTCAGCAACAAGAGGCCCTACATCACCATTATCTTTATGTCAATGTAAAATATGAACGTAGTAGCCCCACCCGTTTGGTCAAAATCGGCTCAAATATCACGAAACCGGAAAAAAAATCGTAAAAGTACGATTTCTAAAAGAAATATTTTTTCAAATGTCTCTAAAATCAAAACATATATAATTTCAGTGATTTTAAACATTAATTCATTATTATTATTATTATTATTATTATTATTATTATTATTATTATTATTATTATTATTATTATTATTATTATTATTATTATTATTATTATTATTATTATTATTATTTTTAACATAAAGTTTCATCAATATCGGAGTAACCGTTTGCCAAATATCACGAAAATATCGCGTTAAAAATCGAAAAAAATCATAAAAGTACAATATTTACGAGAAATATTTCTTCAAATGTACCCAAAAACAAAACAGCTCTAAGTTCAGAGATTTTGAAGGTCCCCTCCAATTTTCATCAAGATCACATATGCCGTTTGCCCGGTAGAGAATGAACAAACAGACAAAAAAAATACAAAAAAAAACTTCCGAGCTATATTTCTTGGGGTAACGTAAGTGAAAAAACAAACAAAAACACGTAAGTGAAATTGAAGTCTTTGCTTCGCTCATCCAACAATAAGCTCCCAGAAAAAATAAAGACATCAAACTCTACAAATATATTCAAAAAAAGACTCACAGATTTTCGAATTAAAAAACAATAGTATAGCTTAAATGGATACCTATACAAATGAGCACGGTAAAACTAAATAACTAAACTATTTAGAATTAAGTATATACTAAGCACTTAAATATATATTTTCTTGTATGCATTATATTAATTTAATTATAAGGTTTAGACTTGGACCAAACTACTTCTGGCCAAAAACATGAGTAACACAATGCCAACAGTATGTACTACATAATATGTAACAGAAACCCAATAAATTATCTAATTATACATGAAGTGTTATTTGTTTATAATTTCTGTTCCAGGTTTGTCTGCCAGAGTTAGGCTAATTGCTGTTCGCTCGGCCGACTGAAATCACAGGTATTTGAAAATTTTAAACATATGTCAAGAATGTGGAAATAAAGACTTTGCAAAAACACATTTCCAAATTAAGTTTTAAAATAATTTATCAAAAATAAATTAGCTTTCACGAATTTTGATTTGATCTGTGTGAATTTAGATCTGTTTACTACAAGACACTCCATTAAAAAAAAATTGTATTTAGAGTCTATCCGCTCAGTTATATAACTGATTTCAGTGGAGAACTTTAAATCAAAGCGACTAAGCCAACCCTGTAGGCCCCGACGCAATCGACGAGTGAGCGATAAGCAACCAAAGATCAATATTTTTAATAGGAAATATAGCAATTAGTGGTATGGACCAGTGCGAACACCCGCGAAACAACGTCAGAATCAACAAGGCCGATTCAGAACAACTCTGAATTTACTATGTGCTTCGTTGCTAGGACAGCTCCAAAGTCACCGTTTACAAACTCCTAAGATAAGAACTGATGGACTTAAGTCCAAATCAGAAGTTAAAAAAACTACTGACTTTAACGGGAATCGAACCCTGGACCTTCTGCATTGGAAGCAGATACACAAGAACAACAACAACAACAACAACAAGAACCAGACCACCGAAACACAAACCAACGATGCAAACAAAACATGCGTACCGTAGCTTGTGAATATTACCTCTATGGCTAAGAAAAGCACGATAAACCTGTCAATTCCCCCTTGTTTCCTACGTCCCTGATACACACAGGAGGAAATGAAATGCTCGGGCCCTCACATGCTGCCATCTAGCGTCAGATCTGTGTACTACAAGACACTCCATGCGTTCAAGCTCTACCGTAGCTTGTGAATATAAACTCAATGGCTGAGAGAAGCACGATAAACCTGTCAATTACCCCTTGTTTCCTACTCCCTGATACACACACGAGGAAATGAAATGCTCGGGCCCTCACATCTCACCGCTCAGCGCCCGCGTTCCTAAACCCCAAGCACAGTGGTTTACGAACACTTGGGGGTTAGCTCGACAGCAGGGGAAACGATTTATAGCAACCTCGCTTTATATTTCACATGGTAACTAAAAAAATTATCACCAGATAACATTATAGTGAGTTTTTTATTGTGAATTTCATTTCTTAATTAAAAGTACCCAATCTGCTTTATTGAGTATGTTTATTCTTCAAATTTTTTTTACGCTAGGCATAGACATGGAAGTATACGTAAAACGTTAAGATATACTCATGTGATGCTTGAGAACTACTTTTACAAACACAGGGACATTGGAATATTTTCCAAAACAATCACAATATTAAATATTTCTTAACAAAATGAAATTGCTGTATATACACTGTATATTGGCACACGCATTTTTTTGGTGATGTTTATATTTCCAAAGTACGTTTATATCTTGACCCTTGATTATATTGTGTATTACACAAATTAATTTGGCTCAAGCGTAAAGCGCAGTACTACGATTCGGTTCCGTCTAGATCGGCAATCCTGACTGAAGGTTTTCTCGAGGTTTTCCTCAGTCGTTAATGCGAATGCAAGGGATTGAGTCCTCTTAAACAGCCCTCCGCACATTACTTCATAACGACCTGAATCTCCTATAACCTAGTTAATTACCTGAAGAGGGTCACACCGTATAAATCTTATGTGAAGCCTACCCTACAGTGGGCATCCTAAAAAATCTAACAAAACAAATTTGTTAAATACAATAATTATGTGTATTAAAAAATCAGATGTTTACGGATTCACAAAATGTATCAACTCATAAAAACTTGGTGGATCTAGCATATTTGTAGAATAAAGTAGCTGGAGAGCTCAAATCCTACTAGTCTGGACACATTTCCTAGAATAACTTAGTCGTTTATAGTATATTCTCCCCCAAAGTGACATATTTCTACTCTCGGGTCAAATCCCTGAACTCCTTAATGGCCCTTTACACGGGAAGTAAAAGAAAGTAAAAAATAAGGAGGAAAATAACTTTTTAGAGGTGGGCAAGAAGAAGCATGCAGCTTTGGGGACTTTTCTCGTAGTCGAGACAATAGAAAGTCGAGAAGGAAGAAAGTAACTCTTTCTCTTAAACTTGGCCGCTTCGCGAACGCTTTTTTAGTCGCGTTGATGGATGACCTTTTTTTAAAAGTTTTTAGTATGCGTGGAATCTCTGTTCTTCATTAAGTTCCATTGCACGATCACTTTTGTTAAATTTGGATAATTTTTTTTTAAGTGGTACTAATTGCAATGGTAAGACCAATTAATGGAATAAAAAATATCTGGAGGCCCGAAAACTTGCTTTTTGAACGCATTGTAGGTAATTGTTTTCAAGTTTCTATAGTTACTTGTTAAATATTATACACCTCAAAAAACTCATATTAAAATCTTTATTTCTATGGATTCTGACTAAATTTTTCAACTTTTTCTTTTAAAAAGCAATACTTCACCATTACCATAATGTCCATGTGAAATATGGACGTTGTAGCCCCACCCGTTTGGTCAGAATCGGCCCAAATATCACGAAAATATCGCATTAAAAATCGTAAAACATCGTTAAAGTACAATATTCATGAGAAATATTTCTTCGATTTTACCCTAAAACGTGGTAGGTTTAAATTTAGAGATTTCGAAGGACCACTCAAATTTTCATCACAATCGCATATGTCGTTTACCCGGTAGAGTGCGAACAAACAAAAGACAGAATAACAAACATTGAGCTAATGTTTTTGAGGGGTCAGTGAAATTGAAGTCTTCGCTTCGCTCATCCAATTAGAGCTATGCTCGACTCTTGATGCTCGACGAATGAAAGTAAAAATCCAGGAAGAGTTATCCGTATTGATGAATTAAGTAAGTACCTGTAGTAATCCTGTCAATTGTCTTGTCTGGTGAGACATATTATGACTATAGAGATGTAAAAAAAAGTTTTTTGAAAATTCGCGTCTTAAAAATAAAAATTCGCGATTTTTCGTTTTACTAAAAACCAATTTGATAATGCAAACGTAAAGAAAATATATTATTATAAAAAAACGCTTTGTTTTAAATTATCCGTTTCACAAATTCCAGAACAATGTATGATTATTATAAAAGAAAAACAAGCACATGAGAGTGAGAATCAGTTTTAATTTTAAGCTCAATTTCAGCCTTCAGTTTTCAAAGTTTTAGACAGTTTTTACCACCAGATTAATTTCTCCTACCCGGCACCTCCACCAAAATAACGAAATATATGCATTTTTTTTTTTTAATGTCAATATTTTGAAATGAAGTTTTCGAGCTTACTCGCGTACAAACGATAATTACGATCACACAATCGCTTTTTTGCCCCGGCACCTCCACCATCTGTACTAGCCAGGATAAATTTAATTTCGACTACCTACCCGGCACCTCCACCAAAACTAAAAAAACTTTGTAATTTCTTGACCAAATTCGCGTTTAAATACATAATTGCTAATTTCGCCACTAGTTCGCGATATGAACTAAAATATCGTGAAAATTTGCGAATTGGAAATTGGTACAATCACAATTCAAGTGATTTATGTGCGAACTGATTTGAAGGATTATTGCAACTTAAAAAAATGCGCGAATTTCGTTCTCACTTTTTTGCACATCTTAACATATGACGTTTAAAATTGTAGCCTCATGAACGCTGTATATGATAATAAACATTAACTGTGTAACGGTTAATCTCAAGGTACTAAGAAATAACTTAAGAGAAAAATGTAAATGCTCAGAGCTAGTTTTTGATAACATGGAGTCCACGTGATTGGTAAAACAAACTTTAACAAGTCAGTTATAGTAAGCTAGGTAGAGCGCAGTTTGTAAGCGGTTGAACAATCGTGGTGGTAGAGGGCGCACCAGTATGCTCCTGGACTTGACCTGTCTTAAAAATTTCTTGAAACAATCATAAAGGTTCCTCCACTAACCGATGCCGAGCAGACGTCGAGGAGAACGAAGCCGTTGCACTAGCTCTCGAACCCTCCATCTGCTCTAACCAGCGGTATACGAGTGTTTCAGGGCAAAGCGGTCACCCACTCTACCCCTGACCACGCCCGAAGTTGTTTAACTTCGGTGTTCGAGTGGGAACCGGCTAAGCGACCGTGGCTAAACCGCTGGCTATCTGCTTTAAAGAGTTATACTCTCAACAGTATTTGAGAGGAAATTTCAACACAATAACTTACAAATTATTTATTTAAAATCATGCGTAAGAAAACTCAAATGGAGGGGTTTATAAATTCAACATTGGAAGGATTTCTCCAGTAAATTTTACTTTTTAACTTCAAACTTAAATTATTTCTTATTTTAGTAATTGTTGTAGCATATTTTTGGAAAGAATATCGTACACATACTGTGGACTATTTCTTCGAACTGAGTGTGAAAACGACTAAATGAAAACATGTTCTATATTCCTTGTGCTGTTAGTGAGGGTTGATCAACCCCATCAGTATTCTGGTCGCGAAGCTCCACGCTCCATCAGTACAAACACACTGCCTTCCAGATGCCTTGTGTTCATCACACACCGCCACCTAGATCCCGCAAGTACCATCCACTAGTGCGACAACTTAGCACGTAGTGCGCGTGTGCCGTGCGTAACAATACCACACGCACATCGAGGATTACGAAGATATCTGAAGCTTGTGAGAGACGTGGGTATTATGTTACATACATTACGCTTGTAACGAGGGGATTAAATCGTTTTGTTGAGGGAGATACGAGTCAAATTTAATGCTTCTAACATTTATATCTTGTTACAAAGTGTTTGCTTCTCATTTCTCTGAAAGGAGTACCCATGAATCCATATATGTACAGTCAACTTCAAAACTTTTTAGTGCATTTGCAGTCAAAACACAATTTGACGATCAATTTGATACGTAACCACACAACAGGGACCTGCGAAGCTACTTAATCAATAGACTGTCGAAGAATATTACAAAAATAAAATATTTCGCAATGATTAAACTTTTGGTGGAGGCGCCGGGTAATGAATTTTTAAACTTATGGGAGCTAACCACTCCCTTCCTTACCCCCCCTTTTTTCCCTTCCCTTTTCCGCTGGGTCATCAAAACATTGTGTATAATCTTTGTTGAAGGGCAATGCTACCAAAAACAGCATATTTAATCGGAGGTCGTATTTAGTTTCTATCGTAAGAAATGATACACGCACCAAACTACAGTCAAGTTTCTATTTTATTTTATAAACATGTTTGGCCCATTATTCTGCGCGTAAATTCCGTGTGTCCAAGAGAGAATTTTAGACTAGATAGATCAACCCCGCAACCAGACCGTTGTATCACATCTGACTCCACTCTGCTTGCTCTCCTCCGACATCCTAATCCCCTGATCTCTATCTTCATGAGTTAAACTACGTTGTAGACTAAGCCCGAACAGACCATTTCAGAATTAACTGCGCATGCGCGCTCCATTGCAAAGCATTATGGGAGAAAGGGAACCTACATGCTAAATGTCATATGCTAGGGATTATGGCGGACTGCACTGACTGTGGTGGAAACGCAGTACGCCACACACCCGAGCATATGGCATTTAGCATGTAAATGCCCTTTCTCCCTTAATGCTTTGCGCGCGCGATATAGAGGGCGCTGGTGATTCTGAAAATCGTCCATTAGACGGTTCAATGTTTCGTTCAAGATTCCTTGAATTCAAGAATAAAATAAAATCAATTTTATTTTGCCATTTCCTTGAAATCAAGGATGCTTGATCCAAACAATGAACCGTCTAATTCAGAAAAGTGGAACCAAAACAGAATTTTAGGATCAGATATATAGTTAAATTCTTTTACGTAAAAAAATGAATTGAAGACATTTCTCAATAAATAGAATTTTACAAGGATGCGGACAAGTATATTTTTTATTCATAGACCAACCCCACAACGAGACCCTTATATCACATCTGACTCCACTCTGCTTGCTCTCCTTTGACATTCTAATCCCCTGATCTCTATTAACACGAGTTAAACCATTATGTGTACTAATAGTGGAAAAAATTCACAGAATTTTAGTATCTTCCTTTTCTCAATGTTTAAAATTACTCAAGACCGCGTTACAGTTTATATTTAGTTTGGATACAAGTTTGACCTATTATAACACGCGTTAATTCAGCATGTCAAACAGAATGGCCGACTGCATATATCAACCCCTGTAACCAGACCCTTATATCACATGTGACTCCACTCTGCTTGCTCTTCTGCGACATCCTAATCCCATCTACACGAGTTAAACCACGATGTGTACTTATAAGGAGAAAATTAACAGAATTTTAGTATCTTCTTTTCTAAATGTTTAAAAATTAGTGAGGAAATTAACAGAATCTTAGTTTTCTCAATGTTTAAAATTACTCAAGACTGCGTTACAGTTTATGTTTAGTTTGGATTCAAGTTTGACCCATTATTACACGCGTTAATTCAGCATGTCTAACAGAATGGCCGACTGCATATATCAACCCCAGCAACCAGACCCCTATATCACATCTGACTCCACTCTGCTGCTCTCCTCTGACATTCTAATCCCCTGATCTAAAACATTATAATCCCCTGATCTCTATTTACACGAGTTAAACCACGATGTGTACCAAAAGTGAGAAAATTAACAGAATTCTATTATCTTCTTTTCTCAATATTTAAAAATTAGTGAGAAAATTAACAGAATCTTAGTTTTCTCAATGTTTAAAATTACTCAAGACTGCGTTACAGTTTATGCTTAGTTTGGACTCAAGTTTGACCCATTATTACACGCGTTAATTCAGGATGTCTAACAGAATGGCCGACTGCATGTATCAACCCCCGCAACCAGACCCCTATATCACATCTGACTTCACTCTGCTTGCTCTCCTCCGACATCCTAGTCCCCTGATCTCTATCTTCATGAGTTAAACCATGATGTGTACTAATAATAGTGAGAAAAATAACATAATTATGTTCGTATCTTCTTTTCTAAATGTTTAAAATTACTCAAGACTGCGGTATAGTTTATATTTAGTTTGGATACAAGTTCGAACCATTAAGTTCCGTGAGAATGGCCGACTGCATATATCAACCCCCACAACCCGACCCTTATATCACATCTGACTCCACTCTGCTTGCTCTCCTGCGACATCCTAATACCCTGATCTCTATCTACATGAGTTAAACCACGATGTTCAACCAGGGTAATGGCGGGAGAACAATGTCAGACAGAGGAGGTGGGTGGTGCACAACAAACAAACGGCCAGGTCTGCACAGAGCGTAGATTATTGTGGACACGAGCGGCCGAGGCATTATAAGTCCTGGGTTTGGTGTCGCGTCGTATTCGTTGCTGCTAATCGTCCCCCCCCCCATCCCCCTACTTGATTTATGTTGTCGTTGTGTTGGGATAAACGGAAAGGCAACCCTGGGTCCTCAAGACTCGGGGGGTGCAAGATTGGGGATGTGGATGATATCCCAATATAACGTGTGTATTTAAGTTCTATATAGTTATTGCTAATAACACTAATAAATACTAATTCTTGTGTTTATTGTATATATATTTATTTACTGATATGTTTGTTGGATGTATTTATCCACTTTCTTGATTAAATTACGACTCACGATTTTCATATCCTTCAAAACTGACCCGTTTACAATATGTTATATAGAAAATATTTAAGAGCTAAGAGTATCACCTTTTTTAAACTAAGAAATTAACCTTCAGCATCTTTCTTGAGTAAATTGGTCGGTAAACCCTACTGGATGTGGAATTTCTAATTTTTTATACAATCCAGAAATAACAAATATGAAAGTTGACCGGGGATTGATCCGGCGACTTCCATCTGCGCTGTGTAACTGTTCTATTTCATTCGTATCAAATCCGATCTATAATGTACAACTCATTCAAACGTTATTAAGTAC
>JAMZAV010014191.1:0-34844 GCA_024449915.1 Sweltsa coloradensis
CCATTGTTTTTGAAATTTAAAATTTGAATAAAGATCACGTGGTGTAATAATTATATGAGTTATACTGGTGAACAACCACCTTCACAGGCCTCACCCAATTGGGTTTACCCGTCAGAATTATATAGGGGGCTCTCACGTCGCGGTCGTCGTTATCTTTGTCGTCGTTCGTGCTGTCATTGTCGTCGTCGTCGGATTTTTGGCCTTTGAGATTCCACCCTTTTCATCCTTTACCCGTGGCTGGTTCTGAACAGCATGGGTCTCTCCTCCCCATATCCCCTAGGCTAAAGTGGCGCATTTTGACTTAACGGTTAACGCGCCTTTAATAAAAATAAACAAAAATAAGACATTTTAAAATCATAACATAACAAAAAATTACGGTAGCCTAATGAAGGGGTAATAAACCTGGTTAAGTGAAAATCTTACGCCAATCAATCGAAATATCTTTTATTTTCTTACATACCCTTAGAAAACAATATAATCATTAAACACACCATTAACTCATCCCATCAACTTTCAATATCACAGGCGGCGCAAGATGACCTAACCGGTTGAAGCGCCCTAGTTTCTCACGTCTTGATTTTCGGGCGTTAAGTAATAATTTGTAATTTCATATCACAAAAGCTAGAGGTATTGGAGATCTCAAAAGAGGGATGTTCGGCGCGTTCCTTGTCCTGCAGCCATAAAACATTACATCTTAATACAACTTGGCATACTTGATAATGAGGGATTATGAGGGAGTTTGGGGATAATTTTGGTGTAAGTAAGAGCCGAGTCTGTTACTCTCCGAAACAAGAGGCGAGCTCCGGCGGTCATCGTTGGAGATCCCTCCCCCTTACATTGACGACCTCCTTGACGACGCCGACGACGACTATCACATCACGGACGATTACCCATATGACTGGTTCTGTCCAGCATGGGCACCTCCTCCCCATATCTCCAAGGAGTGGCCCATTGAGACCTAACGGTTGACGCAACCTTAAAATTGATGAATCAAATAAACTTAAAAAAACAATTCAAAGTAAATTTTTAGTCAACGTTCTTTGAAATGGTTTTCACCGACTTTCATAATTTTATTTTTGCTAACTTATTTAGAAATCTATGTAAAAACAACCAACAAACATACTTTTCAATTTATTAACACATAATATCACAGGTGGTGCAATATGACCTATCCTTCTAAAGTAATCTCTGTGGTCGAAGTGCCCTAGTTTCTCACGTCGTCGTCGCCACTTCCCATGAATTATACTTGCTCATGATCGGTGCTGGTTATGTCCAACTAAATTGCGTAGTGGTGATCCCCCCCGTCGGGCCCGGGGTAGAATTGGCCAGAGCATGGCTCGCTAATCGAAAAGGCGATTCAAGAGAAAAAAGTCCACCTCGCAACATCAGCTAGTAAAAGGGTAGTAATTACTCCCCGAATCTAGAGGCGAGCGCTGTCATCGTCGGCGGGGACCTTGCCCCCTTCCCTTGAACGACTCCCCGGCGACAATGACAATGAACAACGAACATGACAAAGACGGTGCCGACCGTGACGTGAGAAACACCCCCTCCGCCTCTTTACCCGTGCTGGTTTCTGACCAGCATGGGCCCTCCTCCCCCCCCCCCACCCTAGGCTAGAGTGGTGATTATGACCTAAACGGTTGACGAGCGATCCTTATCCAAATAAACCAAAAAGTGTGAATGCCCACATTGACTAACAAAATTCGTCCACCTACGTCCTCGACTGTCTCACGTAGAGAAGAGGTGATGTCCTAGACTTCGTATAGGCACAACGCCTAACAAACACACGGAATATCTCTAACCCGATAGAAAAATGTTATTCCCATAATGTGACCCATGTGATTACCTTTAGCCGTGACATTCATATGCTAATCAGAATGTACCACATAGAGATGCCTTGCGCATGCAATTTGTCTCTCCCAATCAATATGAATAACTTCTATCAATATGAAACTGTGCGACAAACTTTCCAAATTTCTCCATCCAAAGTACGCTTATTTAACAAACTTTAATTAACTTCATATACATTTCCTTGCTTTCTTCTTTTCATTTAACATACATAACTTTTGGGATTTGCTATTCTTTCTTCATCTTCAATTTATTTTGTTCTTTATACCTTAGAAAAACAATTCTAAATCATCAAACATACTGGCATTAACTCTCTCATTTACTTTCATTCACAGGCGGCTTCAAATCATGACCTAACCGTTGAAGCGCCCTAGTTTCTCACATCGTCGTCGTTGCCTGTGGTGTGGCCAGCCAACTGCTATACGTAACAACTCACCGCGAGGGGTCACTTTCCTCCGGTAATAATCTTCAGTCCTGCAAACACCCCACTTTGAATAACTTAGATCGGATCGGATAGTTTGGCGGGACTAAAGTTAGTGTTGCTCAGTGGCGTTCATGGATAACAAGACTTCGCATAATCAAATGCTAACATTATGTAACGACGATTCAAGCCAATGATATCACATCAAAAGAGAGAATAAAGACGATGACGACCACCGGCGTGAGACACACCTGCCTTCCTCCCTAGCTAGTAGAATGTACCAAATATGATGCCTTGCGCACGCAATTTGACCTCTCCCAATCCATATGAAGACCTTCTATCATATGATAACGGTTGACAAACTTTCTAAATTTCTCATCTATTGTAATCTACTTAGCAAAATTTAATTCACAATCATCCACATTTCTTTCTTTATTTCTTTCTTTTCTTTATTTTTCATTAACATAACCATAACTTTTATTTTTGCTATTACTTTCTCAATCTCAATTTATTTTGTTATTTATAACACTTAGAAAACAATCTGATCATCAACATACCTGCATTCAATCTTTTCATTTACTTTCATTAACAGTGTGCGGCCTCAATAGGACCTAACCGGTTTGAAGCGCCCTAGTTTCTCACGATCGTCGTCTTTCTTTTAATTCACCTAACTTTTATTTTGCTATTACTTTCATCATCATCATCAGTTTATTTTGTTGTATTTAAACACACAATCTAACATCAAACATACCTGCCATTACTCATCTCATCAACTTTCATTCACAGGCGGCGCAATATGACCTAACCGGTTGAAGCGCCCTAGTTTCTCACGTCGTCGTCTGATTTTGGAGGTCCCGGGTTCGAGGTCGAGACAGGCAACCCAGAAGGTTTTTTACGAGGTTTAAAAGCAACGGATTGAGTCCCCTTAAACACCCCTCTGACATCCATTAACAATAATTGTCCTATTCACAACATACCAATATAGCTAGACACCTGAAGAGGGGCATGAATTGCACCCTGGGCAGGCTTCTTACAAAAAAAATATATTATATTTATATTAAATATATTAATTATGACCTAACGGTTGACGCGCCCTTAAATTAAAATAAACAGCCGACCTCGTAACTAAAATCTAGACCAGAGAAATGGAATCTGAGTTAAGATAATTGAAATCACGTCCCATACAAACCTCAAAGACATTTCTGTTGCAGTTGACCTAAGAATCTAGATCGCGTTGTGGTCCGCATACTTTCCTACTAATAGAGAGAATGACATAGGAGCGCAAGTGAACAGTAGCAGGTCCCAAGTTTGTTTAGATATTTCTTGTTCAGGGGTATACATGCTAGCAATCTTCATAGGCCTAAGTTAAATTTCCGTTTGGAGATACCCTGTCTGGGTTCGGGGTAGAATTGGCCAAGAGCATGGGCTCTGCTAAATCGTAAAAAGCGTTCAAAGAGAAAAGTCCCACCTCGCAAACATCAGCTAGAAAGAGCGGAGTATCTTACTCCCCCGAAACCTAGAGTGCTAGCTCTGGCAATCTCGTCGGGGACCGTGTCCCCTTCCCTTGACGACCCCCCGGCGACGATAACAAAGACCAACGAACGATGACCAAAGGACGATACGAACCGCGAAGTGAGAAACCCCCCTTCCACCCCTTTCCTTCCGTGGCTGGTTTCTGACGCAGCAATGGGCCCCTCCTCCCCCCCCCCCCGCCCCCCACCCCCTTAGGCTAGAGTGTGCATTAATGACCTAACGGTTGACCGTCCTTAATCCAAATAAACAAAAAACTAACACCATAAACTCATCTCATCACCATTTCATATCACAGGCGGGCGCAATATACATAAACCGGTTGAAGCGCCCTAGTTTCTCACGTCGTCATCGTCTGATGTGCTGCACGCTTCATTATACCAAAATCTAACAGCCGCTTTCAAAACGTGACTCCTTGTTCACTACGATTACAATACTATAAGTACGAACAAACAATGAAGAAAGACAGAATAGGTTACGTCTACCCCTTTTTGCCGACCACGACGTGGTAATAAACTACTTTATCACAGGAGGCACAATATGACCTAACGTTGAACGCGCCTTAAACATAATAAACTCAACATCCACTTACGCCTTGGCTGGTTCCAAACCAAGCAAATGGGGCCCCTCCCTCCCCATATCCACTGGTTAGGTGGTGCATTGTGACCTAACGGTAGTAACGCGAGCGACCTTAATCCAAATAACCATAAAAAGGGCTAAGCTCTGCTGGACCAAAACCCTAATACAACAATTCGCACTTTTTGTACAATACTATGGCAGATTATTATTACATTACGAAAACTTTGATGCTAAAAATTAATGTCTGATCAAAAATTACCTTTGACAAGATGTACAAGAAAACCGGTAAAGTCTGACAGTAGGCTAAAGATGACCGTTACAAATCAAAAGTAAGAACCGCCCGGGGTAGAATCGTGGCCCATAGCATGGCTCTGCTAATCGTAAAAGGCGATTTAAGAGAAAAAGTCCACCTCGCAAACATCAGCTATAAGATCGGAGTATCTTCCTCCCAGAAACTATAGGCGAGCTCTGCAATCGGTCGTCGGGTACCTTGCCCCCTTCCCTTGACGACCCCCGGCGACGATGAACAATGACCACAACAAACGATGACAAAGAACGATGACCGACCGCGACGGTGAGAAACACCCCCCTTCCTGCTCCCTCACCGTGTGCGTGGGTTCTGACCAGCATGTGCCCCTCCTCTCCCCCCCCCCTTAGGCTAGAGTGGTGCATTATGACCTAAACGGCTGACGCGTCCTTAATCCAAAGAAACAAAAAAACCGGAAAAGGGAATGCTCCATACCAAGACGCAATTATCATCCTTCCCACTGTGATCAGGCCAAACTTGACCAAGACGCAAATGATGGAAAGCCCTGTTCCTTTTGGATTGGATTGGATTGGATGGAGTGGATTTGGATGGATTGGATTGGATGGGATTGGATGGATGGATTGGATGGGATGGATTGGATGGATCGATCGGATCGGATCGGATGCGGATCGATCGGTCGTATAGATTGGGATTGGATTGGGGGAAAAAAGAGGATATAAATAACACATTGACATTACAACGATTGCTTGTCAAATCACTTCCTTAAACCCAAAAATCTTTTCCAATGTGATGCCCACGGGACTACTTATAAAATTCGTCCGCCTACTCTCGACTCTCACGTAAGAGAAGAGTGGTATTGTCCATAATTCCTTGTCTTTTAAATTGTGTATTGTTCATAATTAAACTAACGGGTATCCAGAGAAAAGGTTATCCCATATGGGGTGAAAACCATTGATGCACCTTTAACCGTACATCATATGCTAGCAGAATTTACCAAATATGATGCTGCGCCATAGCATTTGATCCTCTCCCAATCTAATATGAAGAACTTCTATCATATGATAACGGCGACAAACTTTCTAAATTTCTCATCCATAGTATCTATTTAACAAAATTTAATTCACATCATACACATTTCTTTTTTTTCTTTATTTTCAATCTCATACATACTTTTATTTGCTATTACTTTCATCATCATCAATTTATTTCGTTATTTATACACTTAGAAAACAATCTAATCATCAAACATACCTGCATTAACTCTTCTCATTTACTTTCATTCACAGGCGGCGCAGTATGACCTAACCGGTTGAAGCGCCCTAGTTTCTCACGTCGTCGTTCTTACGGTGATCAACCAACTTAGTACCAAGACGCAAATGATGGGAAACCTTCCTTTTGGATTGGATTGGATCGGATTAGATCGGATAGATTGGATTGGATAGGATTGGATGGATTGGATTGGATTGGATTGGATTGGATTGGATTGGATTGGATTGGATTGGATTGGATTGGGGAAAAAAGAGGATATAAATAACACATTATTGTTCGAGCCGAGGTGCTCAACTCCGAGATAATGGACTGTATATATTTTGATCTGAACTTACCCCGAATCTTGACGTAGGCTGGAAGGAGGCAGGGCAGAGGTAAGTAGATGGGCGAGATGTTAAGCCCACCGCGAGAGAGAACAGGGATAATAAACTCGAGTTTGGGAAGGTGAGTAGGAATTAGAGAATGCCTGGAAGGCAAGTCGAACCAAGGACTGCAGCTCGGAAAACCCGTCGTTGTATTCGGGCAGCTACGCTCTTGAGTACGTACAGTGAGTGCAATGTCCGGAGAACGGACACGTGCGTTGCGAGGTGGCTGAGCGAGAGATTGGAGACGAAAACGAACTTTGCACTTCATCGAGTGAAGGCGAGAGGCGAACTGCATTGAAACAATACTTGCATAAAGTCGAACGCGAGGAAACCAGGAAATGACGTCTGATAGGCAGAAATTCAAACAGGTGATAACAATATGTGCAACTTATGAATACGAAACAAGAAATACCACACAGCTAAGAGAAAAATATAACTACCACAAGCGCCGGGAAATCGCGCGAACATAACCGCCCACCTAAAATGGATATTTTAGATAGGACCAAGAGAAATAACTAAGAACTCAACTATAAGACCGAGCCAAAACGAATACTAAGAAGGAGGGAGGATCACCAACTTGTTCACCGGACGGGTAAACACTCCTTTGGACGTCCGAACGGACGCCACTCTGATGACGTTGTCTTTGCCAGGGCACACTTGTACCACCCGGCCAATAGGCCAAGACAAAGGAGTGGTAGCGGGTTCCACACGATAGACCACGTCACGCGACCTTGAGGTTCGGGCCGCGCGCACCCACTTCCCACACTGCATCTGCGTGTGCAGATACTCAGAGGACCAACGTGTCCAAAAGCGTTGATTGCAGTTGACGGACTTGAAGCCAACGACGAGAGGTGAGAGGCATCCTCGACGACAGCAACTTCGGGAGGTGCGAGAAAGCGAGGTGCGCGATCAAACAAATGTGCGGGAGAGAGGTAATCTGGCCATCCAGGGGGTCCGAACGAAGTGGCACAAAGCGGACGTACTATTCAACACGCTTGCGATGCGTGAAAACCAGGTGGGTACTCCTCGAAATTAAGGGCGGAGGCCTTAAGTAGTCGATGCAGGAGTAACTTGGCGGAGTTTACCCCGGCTTCCCAAAGTCCACCGAATTAGGAGCGTAAGGGGGTTGAAATGCCACCTAACATTACGTAGTGCAAGCTTGTCCGCGATGGCGGTCTCAGCTGCCGTGAGAGAATCGTAGATCTCGCGGAGCGAGCGAGCAGCACCTACGTAGTTACGGCCACAGTCGGAGTAAAGGTGAGCTGGGAGCCCACGCCGAGCGAGAAACCGATCAAGACAGGCCAGGAAAGCTTCAGTGGACAGGTCAGAGACCAGCTCAAGGTGCACAGCTTTGGTGGCCATGCAGACGAAGAGACATAAGTAGCCTTTGACGATGGAGGCATTACGACGAGGACTCGTCTTCACTGAGAATGGGCCAGCGTAGTCTGTGCCCACGTGGAGGAACGCACGCGAAGGCTTAACGCGAGGTTCAGGCAGATTAGCCATAATTGGCTGATTAGGCTCTTGGCGCGGAATTTGAAACAGGTCAAGCAGCGACGAATGCGTTGCCGTAACAAACCACGCAGAGAGATAATCCAATACATCTGCTGAATGAGAGCTTGCACAGTGCGGGGGCCAGAGTGCAAGGAGGAGAGATGGAAGGCATCACACAAGAGCGCGGACAAATGCGCTTCCTTGGGAAGCAAGAGGGGATGACGAGCTTCTTCGGGGAGAGAAGAATAATGAAGCCTGCCGCCAACCTGACAAACCCACGGAGTCAATGAAGGGCTTGAGGGTGGCGATGCGGGGGGTCACGAACGAGTGTTTAGCCAGTTGCTTGAGCTCATCAGCGAAGTACTGCTGCTGAGTGATGCGCACGAACAGGCGCATCGCGTCCTCAAGATCGGACGGGAGCAGATGGACCAGAGGGGGGTGCAAGGTTACTTCGACGAGCAAGCAAGATGCGGGAAAAGCGTACCACGTGACCGAACACGCGCTTGGCTTTCAAGAGCGAGGAGAAACTCTGCAGTTTGACAAGCAGAGGATCAATGACGGGATCATGAGTTATCAGCACCGTGGGAGACGCTTTCAGCTCGGGCAAGTCGTGGCTGGGTTCAACCGAAGGGACCGAGCGAGACCACGTGGAGGGGGGAGAACGCATGAAGGGGGGACCAGAGAACCATATGGGGTGGTTCAACAGGTCCAGGGGGAGCAGCCCCCGAGAGGCGCAATCGGCAGGGTTCTCTTCAGAACTAACATGAGCCCAATTCAGGGGAGAAGTGGTCTCGAGTATTTCGACTACCCGATTGGCGACGAATGTCTTCAGCTGGTGCGGGGGGGTACTGAGCCAAGCGAGCACGATAGTGGAGTCAGTGTATAGCAACACTGTTTCTATGTGCAAGGGCTTGAGAGCGGGTAGGGTGTCTTTAAGCACCCTAGACAATAACAATGCTCCACTGAGTTCCAACTTGGGCACAGTGAGCAGCTTGACGGGCGCGACCTTGCTCCTGGCTCTCAACAATCTGACGTGAGATTGCGAGCACGTCTCAACGTGCAAGTAAAGAGTAGCAGCGTAGGCCTTCTCGGAGGCGTCGCAAAACCCTACAAAGCCGGTATGTGGCATCGTTCATGACAAGGAGACGCGGAACTGAACATCACTCAACTTGGGCACGCTTTCAATGGCAGTGAGCCAAGTCTGAGAGAGTGATTCCGAGAGTGATTCATCCACTCCACGCGCAAGAGCCAGAGATTCTGCATGAACACCTTCATCCAGGAGACGAAAGGGGTGAGAAACCCGAGTGGGTCGAATATGCGCGCGATGTAGGAGAGTATGGACCGTTTGGTGACGCAACCTACAAAGGGCAGAGTGTGGAAGCTGAAGCAATCGGAACGAGGGTCCCACAACAGACCGAGAATTTTCAAAGTTTGTTCGTCGTTGGAGAAGACCAGGGGAGTTTCTAGATGGTCCTTGGGGAGGGAGCTAAGAGCGCAGGAACATTGCTAGCCCACTTGCGTAGCTCGACGCCTGCACACTGAGTGAGTGACTGCAACTGAGCACGAAGCACGAGGGCTTCGTCAAGGTCATGGCGCCTGAAACTACGTCATCTATGTAGATGTTTGAAGTAAGGGCGCGTGAAGCGAGAGGAAACTTAGCACCTTCGTCCACGACCAGTTGCGTGCAAACACTCGTTGGGCCTGGAAGGCAGAGGGCGTGAGACCGTAGGTCACTGTATTGAGCTCGTACTCAATGACAGGAGAGTAGGGCTCAGGACGCCAGAATATGTGCTGAAAAGCACGATCGTCCTGGTGCACAAGGATTTGACGGTACATCTGTCTCACGTCCGCGCACAAAGCTACAGGATAAGTGCGAAAAGTGGTTAGAACAGTGGGAAGGTCACTTTGAAGCTTAGGACCACTCAGCAGGACGTGGTTGAGAGCGACTCCACTTTTATCAGGAGAAGAGGCGTTGAATACCACTCGCAGTTTAGTGGTAGAGCTTGTGACCTTGTGTACACAATGATGCGGGATTATGTACTCCGCAGGTCGAGAGGAAGGCTGCATGTGCAGTGAACGAGCGTAATCACTCATGAACTCATGATATGAGTCATGAAGTGGAGGATCACGCTTCAGACGACGCTCTAAACTGACAAAAGTCTTGAGCGCGACGTCACGATTGTAGCCTGGCATGACGCAATCAGGCTTGAATGGTAGAGCGACCGAGTAGCGGCCAGAGGGGTCGCGAGAGTGAGTTTTAATGAAGTGCTCTTCAACGAGCGAATCCATTGGGTCCAGAGAGGGAGGTCGACTGACTTCTTCTGTTTCCCAGAAGAGACGGAGAGTATGTTCCAACGGGGAGCTTGTCACAGCGAGAAATGAGTAGGATGACTCAGGTGCTGGTTGAGTAGCGTGGACCGGACCTAAGATTAACCCAACCAAAACCGTTTTGAGTGCGGCAGGTTTGCTGCCTACGATCGTTGTGTCCGGTTTTACAGAGAATGTCTGAGTAGAGATCGGCACCAATGAGGAAATCAATGGGCCCTGGTACATTGAAGCGATCGTCAGCGAGGTCAAGGTCATGATAGCGCTCTATGACGTCAGTGGACACGGAGGATGTAGGCAAATTGCCGGCAATAGTTGAGAGAACGTGTGCATTGACATGCATAGAGGGTTGCCCAGAGAGCGAGAAGCTAAACTGCATTGCACAATACCATGCACTCGAGTATTAGTTTGTCCGACACCTGACAGTTGGGCGGTGCTGGATTGACTTTCAAGCCCAAACGTTGCACTAACGACTTAGTGATAGCAGAGATTTGTGACCCGGAGTCAACAACCGCGCGAAAGGGTTGCATGATCCCGTGCGCGTCACTAATGAGTGCGCGAACGGTGCCTAGTATGACAGTTTGATGAGTGGGGCTCGAAGCCTGGACTTGACATGACAGAGCCTGGGCGCTGAAGGACCTTGCTCGGTGACAGGAGTATCGTCAGCGAGAGACGGAGCGGATTCAGAATGTAACATAGAATGATGTTTAGAGCTTTGACACACAGAACATGATTTCGTGGAAGTGCATTGGGATCGCAGGTGTGCACCCATACAATTAAAACAGCGTTTTAATTGGCGCAGCGTGTCATAACGTTGGTCTATGGTTAAACCACGGAAAACATTGCACTGGTACAATGTATGAGAAGCCTTACATACCGGACAAGCGGACACAGTTGAATGAGAGTGATTACGAGATGAGTTAGTGGGTACTCGCTGCACATTGTTGTTCGAGGCAGGTGACGACACTAACAAGGTGTTGATTCGCTTTGAAGGGAGAGAACTTTTGACGGTAGTAACAGAACTTTTCCCGACAGCACATAACTCCATCGTTCTAGATTGGTCTTCGAGAAAATCGATTAGCGATTTGTACTCGGGAGTTGAATTAGATGTTTGTCTGTTTTCAAAAGCCTTGCGAGATGACGCATCGAGATTAGCTAATGCCAAACATAACAATAAGAAATCACCTAAATCGGGAATATTCAGAGCTTTCAGAGATTCGACAGAGTTGCGATGTGTTTTTAGAAACTCTTGAAGACCGTCATAGGATGACGTTTTTAGAGGAACAAAATGTAAAATCTTGTGGACATACAAACTCCCTAGTAATCGCTTGTTTTGATAACGAGAGATGAGAGTGTTCAGAGCGAGGGGGTAATTTTCTTCAGTTATTTGAAACTCTGAGATGAGGGCCAACGGAGTTTCAGACAATGAAGTTGTTAAATAGTGTAACTTTGAACATTACTTAATGATTTATTATCATCGATCAGAGATTTGAAAAGAGAATAGAATTCGGGCCATTTGCAAATGTCTCCTTTGAACTTGGGAAGATCTATGACTGGCAATGCAAGAGATGGTTGAACTGAGGCGGACAGAGGACCAGGTTGAGTCACACCAGGGCGCTGATTTAATTTATCAACCGTAGTATAACGAAACTTACAAGCAAAGAAAAGCGTTTCAAAACTGTCTTGAACTTTGTCTATTTCGATCGATTTAGCGGGAAGAACTACTTGGGTGTTGAGTTCGGCAATAGACATTTGGATTTCGCGGAACTCAGATTCCAATTGAGACAAATTATCAAAACGGGGCCTAAATGCCTCAACTTGATCGGTTTTATTTTTTCGAACGCATTGTACGTTCGCTGAACGGACGCGAATATAAACTCGCGTCGAGCAACTAACTTTTTCTGCTGAGCTTGCAACTCTTCCATGATGAACGGAGATTACAAGTATCAACAATAAGAGGAAACAACGTAAGAGACAATTACACTGAATAGCGCAATCAACAGAAACACGAGAGCGGAAAACTACAACACTCAACACCGTGTGTGTAGTGCGACGACCACAAGGACTAACCTTGAATGAGAAACTATTTGCGAAAAATGCGGAAAATCACCGGAGCATCCGGCTGCGGAGGACCATGTGTTCGAGCCGAGGTGCTCAACTCCGAGAATAATGGACTGTATATATTTTGATCTGAACTTACCCCGAATCTTGATGTAGGCTGAAGGAGGCAGTGCAGAGGTAAGTACGATGGGCGGGATGTTAAGCCCACCGCGAGAGAGAACAGGGATAAATAAACTCGAGTTTGGGAAGGTGAGTAGGAAGTTAGAGAATGCCTGGAAGGCAAGTCGAACCAAGGACTGCAGCTCGGAAACCCGTCGTTGTATTCGGGCGGCTACGCTCTTGAGTACGTACAGTGAGTGCAATGTCCGGAGAACGGACACGTGCGTTGCGAGGTGCGAGCGAGAGATTGGAGACGAAAACGAACTTTGCACTTCATCGAGTGAAGGCTAGAGGCGAACTGCATTGAAACAATACTTGCATAAAGTCGAACGCGAGAGAACCAGGAAAAGACGTCTGATAGGCAGAAATTCAAACAGGTGATAACAATATGTGCAACTTATGAATACGAAACAAGAAATACCAATAGCTAAGAGAAAAATATAACTACCACAATAGCGCCGGGAAATCGCGCGAACACATTATAGTGATTAGACATTACACGATTGCTTGTGAATCACTTCCGTTGAACCCAAAATCTTTTCAATGTGATGCCCACACTGACTAATAAAATGCGTCCACCTATACGTCTTGACTCTCACGTAGAGAAGAGGTGGTATTGTCTAGAATTCGTATAGGGCACACACGTCTAACTCACGGATATCTCTTAAGAAGGTTATTCCCATATGTGACACATTTGATGTACCTTTAACCGTGCATCATATGCTAGCAGAATGTACACCAATATGATGGCCTGCGCACGCAATTTGATCTCCCCTAACAATCATAATATGAAGAACTTCATTATATGATAACGGCGACAAAACTTTCTAAATTTCTCATCCATAGTAATCTATTTACAAAATTTAATTTACATCAACACATTAATTTATTTATTTATTTTCATTTCACATACATTACTTTTATTTTGACTATTACTTTCATCATAAATTAATTTTTGTAATTATACACTTAGAAAAAACTATGTTAGTTATCAACACCATTAACTCATCTCATCAACTTCATTATCACAGGGCGGCGCAATATGACTAACGGTTGAAGCGCCTATCGTTTCTCACGTCGTCGTCGTGTTTTTTAGCCTATGCTGGGACCGTGTGGGCCCAGCGGACGGTGTCCGTCATTAAAGCCAAGTCATTAATTAGCTTAACGACTTACAGCAGGCTGCATGTGGCGAAAATGCGCTGGTAAGTCGAAGGTAGGTGATAATTAGCCCTACTCCTCTGTACTTGCAACGTTGCTGGTGATTCAATGGCACATGTGCCTGTGAGGGCAAGGTGACTGATTGTGCTTGAGCTAAGGAAGGACTTGAGGGGGACACGAAAAAACTAGCCATCGTAAGACGTAAATCAAATAATATAACAATTTTGGAGTTTAGTTCTGACTTCACTCCGTCGGGGGAGGAAGAAGATTTGGCCAAGACTTTTCGGCTTAATCGTAAAAGGCGAGAAAGGACACAAAGTCCATCTCGCAAACATCAGCTAGTATGTAGGGGAAGTATGACTCTCCCATACTAGAAGCGAGCGCTGGCGGTTTCTACCAAATCGTCGGGGGCCTCTGCCCCTTCCCTGGACGGACCTCTCGAAGGACGACGATCATGAATAACGATGACAAAGACGATGACGACCGGACGTGAGAACCCCATCTGTTCCTCCCCTGCCAGTGGTAGTTCTGAAGCAATGCATTCAAAAGCACTGGCAAAGGAAAAGTGATGTGGTCACGCAAACTAAAAACTAACAAAAAGCTCATCCATCAACGCGACTAAAAAAAGCTGTTTCCGAAAGCTTCCTAGTAATAAATAACTTTTGTTTTGCTATTACTATCATTACCGACATTTTCTTTCTATTATATATTACACTAAGATAACAATATAATCATCAAACACACCATTCATTTCATCCTCATCAACTATTAATATCACAGGCGGCGCAATATGACCTAACCGGTTGAAGCGCCCTAGTTCTTACGTCGTCTTCTATATCCCACCGTAAAATGATTTTGAGCTGCATGCACCTGCCCTTCCCACATCCAATCGCGGTTGGCGCGCCCTTAACAACAATTACAAATCCTACGGTGAAATATAGAATTATCGTGCATGGTTTGCCTACTTTCTCGTGCCACTCCCGACTACTTGTATAATTACGCATAATAATTTGTAACCAGATAAAGTTAATTTCATTTGCCAAACAACATGTTTTATTATTATCTTGTCGCCATAATCTTGATCACAATCGTTTCTCTTATAAACTTAGATAATCATTTAATAAGCTAACATATAAGACACTAAATAATTAACTTACACTTTATCATAGGCGGCGAATATGTTCTCACCGAGTGACGGCCCTGTTTCTGTTATGTTCTTTTGTACAGGCCTCGACGACGATGACGACAATGACACACTGAATGATGACGGAAGACAATGACGACCGCGGGCGTGGAGAACCCGTTTCCCCCTACCCGTGGCTGGTTCTGACAGCATGGGCCCCTCCCCCCCCCCCCAGGATTAGAGTGGTGCATTATGACTAAACGGTTTGAGCGTCCTTAATCCAATAAACAAAAAAAAAAAAAATTTGTAACGATGCCATTACCAATCGACAAGGCAGACAAGAGGCAATGTCCATCTCGCAAACATCAGGCATAGTGAGGGGAGTTACTCCTCCGAAATAGAGGGGGCGGAGCTCCTGGCAGTCGTACTCGGGCACTTTACGACGACAACACTAACTATTGGCTAACACAACGAAACGAATGACAAAGACGATGACGACCGCCGAAGTGAGAAAACCCCCTTCCTCCCTTACCCGTGGCATGGTTCTGACCAGCATGGGCCCTCATTCCCCCCCCCCCCCCCCTTAGGCTGGAGTGGGCATTATGACCTAAACGGTTAACGCGTCCTTAATCCAAATTAATATAAATATAATATAACTAACTATTGGCTGTGGCTGGATCTGCCCAGCACGGGTCTTCCTCCCCCTTATAGTGGCGCGTTATGACCACCGAGCTCTATATACTAATAGAGCTGAGTGGTCATGACCCTACGGTTGACGCGCCCTTAATTCAAATAAACCCGAGCTTACCTAGCCCAGTACACGAACGTGACCTAGCGCCGTCCGTCAGCTGAGCCAGTCATTGTTCTGCACCTGGGAACCTTCGTGCTGATAAACATCCCGTGCATTGATAACACGGTTCCCCCTCCGACCTTGACTATTATCCGAAGAGTTTTTCAAAAAGCTAAAGAATGAGTTTCCTTCTGGGTCAATGTCGAGCTTCATGGTAGGCCGGCCTTCCCTGTGAGTGCGAGAGAGAGAGAGAGATAACACCTCTTGCTGGAATGTTATTTATCTAACACACCATTAACTCATCTAGTCAATTGTCATAAACACAGGCGGCGCAATATGACCTAACCGGTTGAAGCGCCCTAGTTTCTCACGTCGTCGTCACGTCGTCGTCTGAAATGTCAACAATGTATTGTCATTATAGTGTTTATCGAGGCCAATAGATATCGTTCATAAGCAGGTTGCGTCAATTAAAAAATATGAAAACGACTTGTTTCGAAATTTCCTGTATAACTTAGTTATTGATAAAGACGATGACGACCGCGGACGTGAGAACCCCCTTTCCTCCCCTTACCCATGGCTGGTTCTGACCCGCGCCTTGGGCTCCTCCTCACCTTATGCCCTCGACATAGAGTGGTGCATATGACCTAACCGTTTGACGCGTCCCTAACCAAATAAACAAAAACAAATAAACATCGTGATACTTGATTTAATATCTTAGAACTGTTAATTGGTACAATCGAGATAAAGTTACATCACTCTTACATCCACCTAATAATAGTAGTAATATAATAATATAAAATAATATAATAATAATAATAAGAATAATAATAATAATAATAATTCTAATAATAAAAATAATAATATAATAATTAATCCAAACACACCATTAATCATCTAGTCAATTGTCATAAACACAGGCGGCGCCAATATGACTAAACCGGTTGAAGCGCCCTAGTTCT
This sequence comes from Sweltsa coloradensis, assembly GCA_024449915.1. Classification (NCBI taxonomy): domain Eukaryota; kingdom Metazoa; phylum Arthropoda; class Insecta; order Plecoptera; family Chloroperlidae; genus Sweltsa; species Sweltsa coloradensis. The sequence goes on from JAMZAV010014191.1 coordinate 16,350, forward strand.
CGCGTCGTGTCGTCTTCAGTAATCTGTGGGAGAAGACAAAATGCACAAACGACATGTTTGTGACCTGACTGACCCTCATTGGAAAGTTATTATGTTGGTTATTTTTTTAATATTTTGTGGTTGTCTGACATATTTACCAAAGTTGGCGTAGGCCATCTTAATTCCCACTTCTTAAACCCACCAAAGATAAGTCGATAGCCGACTTCATATCCGCCCTATTTCTCTGACAAGTTGCTCTTGCAAAATTGTTCGAAAAATTGATCAACAAACGACTAATGTGGAGTGGAGACACGCGGTTTATTGGCAGAACGTCCAATGTGGATTTCGTAACCGTCGTTGCACCATCGGACCACTTGTTCGATTAGGACGTTTATTCAAGAAGGGTTTGTTGCAAAAACAACATGTTGTTGGTGTGGCTTTTTTGACATTGAAAAAGGCATACTATACAACATGGAGGTAATAACTTCAAACAGATTCACGAGTGGGGTTTTTAGAGGGCACATGCCAAATTTTTAGAAAAAACTTTTTAAAAGATAGAATTTTTAAAGTGCCTTACTACGTGTTAACAAGGTTTTGTCAGAATCGTTCTCACTGGGAAACAGGTGTACCCCAAAGGCTCCGTATTGTCGGTATCACTGTTTGCTATTGGATAAACAGTGTAGTGGATTTGTATCCCAAAGAGCTAATGTCATGCCTATTTTAGATTTGACCTGGGAATCTCTACAGATCGGTAAAATTTATCAACAGCTCAAAGACACGTGCAAATTGGATTGAACATAAAGTGAATGCGGCTCGAAAGCGGGGGACACGATTCTCCTCCCGAAAAAAAAAACTCAGTGCATTCAAGTTTGGCCGTCTTCAAGGAATCCAAATGACCCACAACTATCGTTTAACAATTGTAGAACTTCTATTCAAAACAAATGTCCGTCTTCTCGGCATGGTGTTTGTCAAAAAGCTAAATTGGAAAAGGACCACGTTGTTGAGTTTACGCAAAAAATGCATGTTGAAATTAACCTATTGAAAGTTTCTCAGTAATACATCGTGGGGTGCAGATAGAATTGCATGTTGAGAATTTACGGATCTCTAGTTGGCTCCAAGGAGGACTATGGAGTTTCGTTATACTCTTCAGCAAAGTAACACAACACTTAAATTCTAGACACGTCCACCATGTGGGCTTCGTATGCTCTTGGTGCATTTCGAAACAAGCCCGGTAGTCAGCTTGTATGCCGAGTAAGGTGTGTCCTCCTTGGCAGAACGGGAGAAACCTCTTGAGGGTATACGCATGTAATGAAAAAATTAAAGCTATGCCTAAACCATACAGCAAATCGGAATGTTTTGAACACGACTATGTCAGACACTTTGTAACAAAACCAAGGCATCTCTTCCAAGGGTTAAGATGTAAACTTTTGTTTAATATGATAGAATTTCATCTGCCACAAGTTTTAATTTTTTTATTTCTAGCAATACCCGCCCTGTGTTTAAACCAGAGCGATTATTATATTTGACCTTTGTCGTTTGATAAAAACTCTACTTGCGATAGTCGATTCAAATTAACTTTAGAGATATTTGCCATGAACATCAAAGGTTTTACTTGGGTATTCACAGATGGCTCCAAAAATTGACAACAAGGTTGGAAGTGCTTTTTATTGCTCAACCTTAACTGAACGTTTCAGCCTAAGCGACGTGTTTGTTCAGTTTCACGCAGAGTTATTCGCCAATCCGTGAAGCCTTCTTAAATACATTCTTACGCTGTCGTTGTGGAGAATACCTTTTGTGTTCAGATAGTTAAGTTCACTTCAAGCTTATAGAACGAATGTATTCAAGTCATCATTGGTTACAAGACATCCAATTCTATTTAGAAAAAAAACTAACCTATAAGGGTGAATAATAGAGTTTGCTGGATACCTGGGGACACGGTGGGCATAGAGGGAATGAAACACGCTGATAGGGCTGCTAAGGAAGCTTCCAGCGTAGCGAAGTGATTTAATCTAGTTCCCGTTCCAGATGTCAAGAGTGGATTCAAGCAAAAGATTGTTTGGATTTGCGACAAGCATCTTGGGATTGTGTTGCAAAATAACAAATTGCGTAGTGTGATGCCCACATTGCCTAAACAAAATTCGCTCTTCCACTTACGTCCGACTCTCACGTAGAGAAGAGTGGATTGGCTAGACTTCGTATAGGGCAACACGCCTAACACACGGATATCTCTTAACCAGAGAAAAGGTTATTCCCATTATGTGGCAAATTGATGCTACCTTTAAACGTACATCATATGCTAGCAGAATGTACCAAAAAATGATGCCTTGGCGCATGCAATTTGATCTCTCCAATCATATGAAGAAACTTCTATCATATGATAACGGCGACATAACTTTCAAATTTCTCATCCCAAGTAATTCTATTTAACAAACTTTAAGTAACTTCATACACAATTTCTTTCTTTCTTAGTTTCATTTACATACACATAACTTTATTTTGCTATAATTTCTCATCTTCAATTATTTGTTATTTATACACTTAGAAAAACAATCTAATCCTCAAACATTTCCTGCATTAACTCTTCTAATTTACTTAATCACAGGCGGCGCAATATGACCTAAACCGGTTGAAGCGCCCTAGTTTCTGCACGTCGTCAGTAAATTCGGACCCAAAGCATGGGGGGGCTCGGCTAATCGTTTAAAGGCGATTCAAGAGAAAAAGTCCACCTCGCAAACCATCAGCAGATAGAACGGAGTATCTCCTCCCCGAACCTAGAGGCGAGCTCTGGCAATGCGTCGTCGGGGACCTTGCCCCTTCCCTTGACGACCCCCCGGCGACGATGACAATGACACAACGAACGATGACAAAGACATTGACGACCGCGACGTGAGAAACCCCCCTTCCTCCCCCTACCCGGGGCTGGGTTTGACCCGCATGGGCCCCCCCCCCCCCCCCCCCCTTAGGCTTAAGGGTGCATTATGACCCTCACGGTTGACGCGTCTTAATCCAAATAAACAAAAGAATATAATATGACTCCTTGAAAGTAGAGGCGAGCTCTGGCTTTCGTCGTCGGGGACACCTCCCCTTTGTTGACGACTCCCCCGAGGTCGACGAGTTGGAACACCTTTTCCCCCCCCCCCTGTCCGTGGCTGGTTATGATCACCAAAGGACATTTCACCCTACACCCCAATACGCTAGAGTGGCGATTATTACGGTTGACACGCCCTTAATACAAATAAACTCAACTAATTCGCAATCAAAGTCGAATATAAATAATAAGCAACGAAAAGTTTCAGTCAAGATCGAACGAGACCTCGCGAATATGCTCGAGCCTTTTCTTTACTTTTTTAAACCCCCCTTTTTTAACTCTCTACTAACTCAAACCCCTTCAAAACAGTTTGTTAATCCCGTACACGTTTTAGCACTCGGCCCAGCAGAACTCAACAAACAAACAAAAGAACCGACAGACGCGGTTCGAGTTGTCTGTCAATATCTGTCGCTGCGGTGACGTGATGCAGTGATGGTGTGGGGAACTGTTTTCGTCTTGTGAAGAGGTTCACTGCATGCAATCCTCGGTCGCCCCATCTACTTGACGACCTCCTTGACGACGCATGACGACACAACCCCTCACATCCCCACCTCCCTTAGGGCTATGCGGTGACGCTGATGCAGTGATGGTGGTGACCTGTACGCTTGTGAAGAGGTATAACTGCATGCAATCTCGTCGCCTCATCTCCTTGACCGACCTCCTTGACGATCGATGACGACCACACCCTCACATCCACACCATCCCTAGGCAATGCCAGAGTGAGTGATGCAGTGATGGTGGTGACTGTACGTCTTGGAAGAGGGTCACTGCATGGCACTCCTCGTCGCCTCATCTCCTTGGACGACTCCTTGACGACGATGACACACGAACCCCTCACATTTACCCACATCCCCTGGCAATGCTGGCGGTGATGCAGTGATGGTGGTGACCCTGTAGTCTTGTGTAAGAGGTTCACTGCATGGGCATCCTCGTCGCTTATCTCCTTTAGACACCTCCTTGGCGACGATGACGACACCGAACCCATCACATATACCCACATCCCCCATAGGCAAGCGGGGAGTGATGCAGTGATGGTGGTGATGTACGTATTTGAAGAGGTTCCAATGCTTGGCCAAATCACTTCGTCGCACCATCTCCTTGACGAACTCCTTTACGACGATGATCCCCGTCTGGGACGGGGTAGATCTGGCCCAGAGCATGGCTCTGCTAATCGTAAAGGCGATTCAAGAGAAAAAGTCCCACCTTTGCAAACATCAGCTAGCAAGAAGGGGTAGTATAGTACTCCCGAATCTAGAGGGCGAGCTCTGGGCAATCGTCGCCGGGGACAGTGCCCCTTCCCTTGACGACCCCCGGCGACCCCTATGACAAAGACAATGACACCACGAACAATGACAAAGACAATGACGACCGCGAACGTGAGAAACACCCCTTCCTCCCCTTTTCCGTGGCTGGTTCTGACCAGCATGGGCCACCCCTTTCCTCCCCCCTCCCCCTAGGTTAGAGTGGTGCATTATGACCTAAACGGTTGACCGGCGTTCCTAATCAAATAAACCAAACTACGACGATGACGACGACACCACAACCCCTCGCATACCCACATCCCCTAGGCAATCGGTGAGTTTTCAGGAGTGATGTAGTGATTGGTGGTGACTGTACGTCTTGTGAAAGAGGTTCACTGCATGGCAAATCTCCCCCGTCGCCTATCTCCTGACGACCATCCTTGACGACGATGACGGACACGAACCCCTCCACAGATACCCACATCCCCTAGGCCAATGCGGTGAGTGATGCAGGATGGTGAGTGACTGTACGTTCTTCGTGAAGATGTTCACTGCATGGCAATCCTCGTCGTATCTCCTTGACGGACCTCCTTGACCGACGATGACGACCACGAACCCCTCACATAACCCCCATCCATAGGGCCAATTGCGGTGAGTGAAATGCGTGCTGGTGGTGACGGAACGTCTTTTGAAGAGGTTCACTGCATGGCAATCCTCGTCGCCTATCCCCTTGGACGACCTCCTTACGGCGATGACGACGACACCACAACCCCTCACATCCCTAGCAATTGCTGTGATCGTGATTCCCCCCCCCCCCCCCCCCCCCCCCCCAGTGTGGTGGTGACTGTACGTCTTGTGAAGAGGTCACTGATGGCAATCCTCGTCGCCTCATCCCCTGGACGACCTCCGTTGACGGACGATGACGGACGACACCACAACCCCTCACATTCCCCTAGGCAATGCTGTTGACGTGATGCAGTGATGGTGGGACTGTACGTCTTGTGAAGAGGCTCAACTGCATGGCAATCTCGTCGCCTCATCCCCTTGACACCTCCTGACGACGTGACGACGGGAAACCACGAAACGGTGACGATGTTTAACTCCTTACAATCCATGCCTCCCCTTGCTTGTGTTGGTGCTGACCAGCCACAAGCCTGTCCACCCGCGTCTCCAGTGGTCACCCTCACGTTTCTCCCCTTTGTAAAAATATATATAGTTATAACTCACTAATAAATAATTATCATAAGAGGCGCAATGTGACCTGACGGTTGACGCGACTATAAAACCAAATAAACAACAATAAAACAACAACTATAGTTCTACAGGGCGCATTATGGACATAACGGTTAAAAAACAACAACTAAAAAATCAATCAAATAAACAAATAACAAATTTAAATTAATAACTTACAATATGACAGGATGCACAATATTGCCTAAACGGTTAAAGCGTGACCTAGTGTTCTCAGGTCTTTTTCTTTGCACCCTTTTCAACACAATTAACTCACTAATCAACTTCATTATCATAGGCGGCCAATATGACCTAACCGTTGAAGCGCCCTAGTCTTACGTCTTCGATGCAAGAAGATAAGGGCTCAGGATACCCTGTGCCGATCGTTTAGGAAGGAGAGGTAAAAACAGGCATTGGTTAATTCGAGAAACATCACATCCAGCAAATCGGGATATTTTTACGAATGCTACGTGAGAAAAACCCCCCTTTCCTACCACTACTTGTAGCTCTGACCAGCATAGGCCCTTCCTCCCACATCCCATAGGCTACCGTGGGCGCATTATGAACTAAGGTTGACGCGCCTTATCTAAATAAATCAAGATTAAGCGCTGAGCCTACAAAACACATGTAGGTCCGGCGCCAGATGGAGAAGACTCCAAATAACGCCACAGTAATGATAGCTGTGGAGATAAGCCACATGCACTCATTAGTAACATCTAGAATACATGATGAGAACAACGCCAAGTCGTCTTCCTGCACGGATCCTTAGCAGGTTGTTCACCGTACCATAGGCTGCCACTCGTAACACGACGTCTAACCCCTTGGTGACTCCTTTGCACTTCTTCAGAGTAGGCAACTTCATAAGGTTCAAACGTTGCACCCAAGTCAGAAGATTTTTGCAGTAAATCACCTATCTTTCTCTCTCTCTCTCTCTCTCCTCTCTCCGCTCTCGCTCTGCTCTCCTCTCCTTCTCTCTCTCTCTCTCTCTTTAAAGATTTTGCCATACAATTGCTTGTTTTATAGTTAGAAGAAACTTTTATTGATTTTGTTATCACACTCATCCTTATTATTTATTTTGTTAATTTGATAATTTGCTACAATAATATGTGTACTATAATTATGTTTTTAATGCTGTTATAAGTTAAGCTTTGTTGGGCTTGGGCCTCAACCAGCCTTGTGATTATACCAGGACGAAAATGTACCTGAGATTGTGTTGAACAATAAAGAACCACTATAATAATAATAAGAATAATAAATAATTAATAATAATCTATTATAATAATAATACTAATATAATAAATAATAATAATAATAAAAATAATAATAATAATTAATAATAATAATAATAAGAATAATAATAATAATAATAATACTAATAATAATAATAATAAATATAATTATAATAATAATAATAATAATAATTAATACTAACCAAAACACCACCATTATCATACAGTCAATTTGTCAAAAACACCAGGCGGCGCAATCATGACCATAACGGTTGAAGCGCCCTAGTTTCTCAGTTTCGTCGTTGTCCGGAATTTTTTGTTACGTCCACTCCCCGTTGGGCCCGGGGTAGAATTGGCCCAGAGCATGGCTTGCTAATCGTACAAAGGCGATTCAAAGAGAAACATTCCCCCTCGCAAAATCAGTAGGAAAGCGGAGTATATGACACCACCAAACTACGAGCTCTGGCAATCGTGTCGGGACCCTTGCCCCCCTTCCCTTGACAACCCCCCGAAGACGATGACGACACTGCCGACGTGAAACCCCCTTTCCTCCGGGCCTTCAAAGTCCAACTCGCTACTTCCCGTGGTTTGGCCGTAAGTAGGGGAGTGGTGTATTCCCCAAAACTAAGGTGCGAGCTCTGGGCCGGTTGGGGTGCGTGTTGCAGAGACGAGCTCTCGCGCAACTTTTTATCGCACATTTCTTCATTACACAGGCCCTTAACTCATATTTATTTTCTTCTTTCACTGTTTCTTCTCCATACTTGCCGGCCCTTATCTGCAACGAGCACTCCCGCAGTTCCCACCCAGTTAAAACCATCCTATCCAACATCCTCACTCCTCCCATATGACATCCGCGTTCTTCCCTTACGTTCCTCCCTTTGGATGGAAGAAAAACATGGCGGTAATCTACAATTTTGGAAAAAAACAAAATTTGGAAGAGTCCAAAACACTTGAAATGGGCACTGATAACTCTACTGTTGCCGGGCCCTAAAACAAACATTAACTAACTAACTCCCCTACCGTGGTGGTCTGACCAGCATTCCCCCCCCCCCCCCCCCCCCCTAGATTAGAGTGGTCGCTTATGACCTACGGTTAACGCGTCCTTAAATCCAACTAAACAAACCAATAAAAACACAAAATTACACAACTATTTTAAATCAACGCCATTTCGAACGTAAAGTCAAAGAATAACATATAAAATAGCAAGATTGTGACATAAAAGAGGAATGGTAGTTTTTACCTAATAACAGATACCGTTGGCCATGTAGGGACTGATAGCCAACATTTGCTATCTATCAGCCGCGATTGCTTCTTCAGCTCTGGTCAACAGGTTAGTAGATCGCCCACTCGCTAATTATTACTCTTGCGCCATGGTTCATACGTTTGAATTACGATGGCAACCTTTATATCACGATGTGCTAATTACTAATGAAATCAGACGATGCAGTTATAGAAACAAGTACACATTGATTTGTGGTACTAGATAGTTATTGCGAAAGAAATAAGAACTATGGTACTCTGCAGGTACACCTTAAATATATAATCGCCGTTCATTTGATCTCCAACAATCATAATATGTAGAACATCTACATTGCCATACTTATATATTATAAATTATACAATAGTGCTACATACATATATCTCATAACATCATTTGACATATTTAAACTCCCGTCCGGGCCCGGAGCTAGAATGGCCCAGAGCACATGGCACTGCTAAAGTACAAGGTGATTCGGAAAAAAAAGTCCACCTCGCAAAACATCAGCTAGAAAGAGGCGAGATCCTGGCAATCGTCGCGGGGCACCTGCCCTTCCATTGACGACCTCCCGGACGACGATGACAATGACACAAACGTACGATGACAAAACAATGACGACCGCGACGTGAGGAAAACCCCTTCCTCCCCTTACCCGTGGCTGGTTCGGAACCAGCATGGGCCCTCCTCCCCATATCCCCTAGGCTAGATTGGAGTATTATGACCTAAACGTTGGACGCGCCCTTAATCAATAAACCACAAAAAACAAATAAACAATCGTAAATAATTCAAATAAATTGTTTGTATTCACTATCATGGTCTTATCATTTTTCTTTATTCCTTAAACATCTTTCAATAAGTTTTAATTATCACTTAACACAAAACAAACTCGTTTAAGTTTATAAGAATATCACAGTCGGGCGCAATATGCCCCAGTTTGAAGCGCCCTCCTAATTTCTCAGTCGTCTTGTAGGGAGGTTTATCGGCCCTTATGAGTCGAATTAGGTACCAGAGCGTGATCTCTAATCGTTCAAGGCCGAGGAAAGAGATATAGTCCATCTGCTGACATAAACTAACAAAATATTAGGAGGTTTCAATTACATGTAACTAGAGGCGAGCTCTGGCGGGGTCGTCGTCGAGGACACATGCCCCCCTTCACTTGACGACCACCATGATGACGTATAGACGACCATGACAACACGAACGATGACGAAAACGATGACGACCGTGACGTGAGAACCCCCCCCCCCCCTCCCTTAGGCTAGAGTGGTGCATTAGACCTAACGGTTGACGCGTCCATAATCCAAAAAAACCAAACTTAGGCTAGAGTAGCGCATTATGACCTATGGGTTCCCTTAATCCAAATAAACCAAAACCCTATAATTAACAAGTATACCTTCTATATTCACATCTTACACATCTTTTATTTATTTATTACGATTCAAATTGGTGCATTTCGAACAAGCCCGGTAGTCAGCTTGTATGCCGAGTCAGGTGTGGTCTTCCTTAGCAGAACGGAGAAACCTCTTGATGGGTACGTATGTAATGAAAATTAAAGCTATGCCTAACCATCCAGCAAATCGGAATGTTTTTAACACGACATATGTCAGACACTTTGATAAAAACCCAAGGCATCTCTTCCAACGGGATTAAGATGTAAACTTTTGTTTAATCTTATAGAATTTCATCTGCCAAAGTTTTTAATTTTGTATTTAGCAATAACCCGCCTGGTTTACACCAGAGCCGATTATTATATTTGACCTTTGTCGTTGTGATAAAAACTCTACTGCGATAGTGTATTCAAAATTAAACTTTAGAAAGATTTGCCATGAACATCAAAGGTTTACTTTGGTATTCACAGATGGCTCCAAAATTGACAACAAGGTTGGAAGTGCCCCTTTTATTGCTCCACCTTAACTGAACGTTTCAGGCTAAGCGACGTGTGTTCAGTTTTCACTGCAGAGTTATTCGCCATCCGTGAAGCTCTTAAATACATTCTACGCTGTCGTTGTGGAGGAATACCTTTTGTGTTCAGATAGCTAAGTTCACTTCAAGCTATAACAAACTAGTAAATATCTATCCAAATTCATTGGATACAAGACATCCAAACTTCGAATTTATAGAAAAAAACTAACCTCCTTAAGGGATCATAATAGAAGTTTTGCTGGACCTGGACACCCTCCGTGAGGCATAGAGGGAAATGAACACACCGCTGATCGGGCTGCCTAGGAAGCTTCCCCAGGCGTCGCGACGTTGATTTCCCAAATCTGTAGTTCCCGGTCCACGATGTCCAGATCGCTGGGTAATACAAGCAAAGAATTGTTGAATCTTGCCGACCACAAGCATCGTCGGGACGTGTTGCAAAATAACAAATTGCAAATAGTGTGATGCCAACATATGACTAACAAAATTCGTGCCCACCTCCGTTCGACTCTCACGCCTTAGATACAACCCAAAGCGGTTGGTCATTGTCTAGAATATCGCTTCATAGGCCATACACGGCACTAAACACACAACGGATATCCTCTTTAACCACGCGCAGGGATAAAAGGTTATACCATAGTTAACGACACATGTGATGTACCTATTAATCCCCGTTACACTCTATGCTGAGCAGAGAATGTACCAAAAGTATGACTGCCCTGGCGCATGCACCATTTTGATTCCTGTACACACCGACATATATGAAAGAACTTCGCAGTTACATGTCTATTATGATAACGAGCGAAAAATAACTTCTAAATCCAACAGTTCTCATTCCAAAATAATATAAAGTTAACATACGTTAATTAACTATAACGTATCAATACAACATTTCTTATCTCTTTCTTTATTTTCATTTACTATACAAAACTTTTATTTTGCTATTTACCCGCCGTATTTCTTCCCATCTTCAATTTAGTATTTTGTATGCAGTTATACTACACTTAGAAAACACACTTAAGACTATTCATCCAAAACATACCGTGACCTATTAACTTCTTTCTTAAATTTACTATTCACCTTCCAACAAGGACCGAGCACACATAGACCTTACCGGTTGAAAAGCGCCCATCAGATTCGCAACTCCGTGCGTCGTCTTCACTTATAAACAGGCGCAAATTTTGAGTCGAGGTATTGAGCCACGAAAGGCAACAGCTAATCACGTACAAAAGCGAATTTTAGGAGAAAAAGTCCTCGAAAACCCAAAACAATCAAAGCATACGTAAGAAGGGAGCGTAGTTGATAAATTCATTCGCCCCGATCAAGCACTAAGGACTAGAAGAAGGGCGTCTTGTTGCAAAAGCCACAAAGCATGTCCCTAGCTGCACTTAGAGGCGTTCTAATTCTGAATCATTGCTATAAACTAATTCGCGGCACTTACGCCAATCACAAGACATGAGAGAGATAAAAGATATTCTTACAACAGTTGTGTACAAGAGTGTGGAGTTAACACGAGGGCAATTAGTCAAAAAATTATTTCGTAAGAAAACTTGTCGATAAAATAACGATAGAAACTATTCAAAGTGCGTTGTTAGAAAATGTGTTGGACCAGACTCGTTCTCACTGGGAAGCCCTACGGGTTGTAACCACGAAGAACTCACGCGACACGATATAGACTTGTCGGTATCATCATGTTTAGACTAATTGAGCATAAAAAGTACTCGTGGCATTGCCAGTCCAAAGAGCCAAACTCAAATGGTCGTATAGCCTATTTGATAGGATTGGGACCGAGGAATCTTCTACAGATCGGTAGCGAATTATCAACAGCTCAAAGAAGACACGTGCAAATAGATTGCAAATAGAAGATGAATGGGCCGAAAGATAAGGTCACTGACCACAGAATTCTGTCTGCCCGGAAAAAGACTCGAAGATGCCCATTCACTCCTTTTGTACGCCCTTAGCCATTAGATGGGAATTCCAAAATGACCCCTCGACTCTAGTTTTTAACGAATATAGACACTTAATTTCCAAACCAAATCCGTCCGTACCTTTACTCCGGCCAAGGTCTAAATAACTAGTCTGAGCCAGGTGATTTGACAAGCGAAAGTCCTTAATCATGGAAAAACAACCCTAACGTTGTTGTAAGTTACGCAAAAGAATGCATAGTTGAAAAATCAAGCCTATTGAAAGGTTTCAAGCAAAAGTTAACATCGCGTTGGGAGGCATGCAGATAGGCACAAATTGTCATATGTTGAGTAGTCTATAGGGTCATTAGTTATGCTAAAAATGGACTATGTAATGTTGTGTATAACTCATTTCAGCAAAGTCAACCATGATACACCACTTACAAAACGTCTCTAGCAACTGACTACCACCGATGCTAAGTGTCTTATACTCCAATGAACTTGCTCATTGAGATGCATAGTGAATAAGCTAGAGTAGATCTTCACGCCGATTGGTTATGCACAGTACAGTCAAGGAGCACAGTGTCGTCCTCCTTGGCAGCAACAGGAGAAAAGAGTAAGAGGAAAACCTCTGGATGGGTACAAGTACGTCAATAAAAATTAAAATAGCACTTTGCCTACAACCATATCCATCATAATACGCTAGATCCTATTCTCGCCTTTTAAATGATGCTAACGCAACACAAAATAATGTCAAGGACACATGTCAGGTATCAACAAACACGCAGGGCAAACCCTTCCACCGGGCAACCGTTACACAAGTATGGATATAAACAATTTTTGTTTAATCTTGAAGATGCATTAACATCTGCCAGACAGTTTTTAATTTTGTTTTTAAGCAATAAAACACCCGGCCCTGGTCTACACCAGAGCCGAATTTATTCTATTACAAGACCTTTGATACGTTTGATTAAAACCCTGTTCTACTTGCTGATAGTGAATTGCATCAATCCCCAATTAGACGACAATATTAGAAACAAGAATTGCACCTGAAAGGAACAGCAAAGGTTTACTTTGGTTGATTCACCCAGTAGGGGTCTCCGAAACGACGTAGACAACCACAAGGTGGTCTGGGACAGTTCGCCTTTTCAATTAGACTCGCACCTCTAAATGAAAATCGCGTTTAGGCTAAGCGACCCAGTAGTTAACTTGTCAAGTTTTACACTGCAGAGTTATTGCCATCGTGAAGCACTACTTAAATAAATTTCTATATACGTTGTCGTTGTGGCAGACATACCATGTGTTTCCAAGACTTAAAAAACTAATGGATTCAAGGTCATCATTTGGTACACAGGAATCCAACTTCTAATTAGAAAAAACTATTTTCTAAAAGTTATATAATGCAGAGTTTGCTGGATACCTGGACACGTGGGCAAGGGGAAAAAAGAAAAACGCTGATCGGGCTTCTAAGGAAACTTCCCCAAACGTCGTGACTTGATTTCAAAACTAGTTCCCCCTTCCAATGTCAAGAGTGGATAAACAAAAAATCGTTTTGATTTTCGGGGCAACACATTTTTGCAAAAAAATAACCCAAAAATTTTGTAGGGGTGTGTCTCACTGACTAATAAAATTCGTCCACTGGGGCCCGGGGTTTTGAATTGGCCCCGAGTTTTGGGTCGCTAATTTTGTAAAAGGCCCATTCCAAAAAGAAAAAGTCCACCTCGCAAAAATAGTAGAAAAAAGAGCGGGTATTTTACTTCCCGAAACTAGAGGGGAGCTCTGGCAATCGTCGTCGGGGGGCCTTGCCCCCTTCCCTGCGACCCCCCCCGGGGACGATGACAATGACACAACGAACGATGACCAAAAAAAGATGCGACCGCCGACGTGAGAAAAACCCCCCTTCCTCCCCTTACCCGTGGCTGGGCCCCTTGACCATCAGGGGCCCCCCCTCCCCCCCCCCCCCCCTTAGGCTACCCCCGTCTGGGCCCGGGGTAGAATGGCCCAGACATGGGGTCTGCTAATCGTAAAAGGCATTCAAAAAGAAAAAGTCCACCTCGCAAAAATCAGCTAGAAAGGCGGGAGTATCTTTTTTTTCTCCCCAAACTAGAGGCAGCTCTGGCAATCGTTGTCGGGGACCTTGTCCCCCCTTTCCCCTTGAGACCCCCCCCCCCCGGGGACGATGACAATGACCACAACGAACTGACAAAGACGAGAGACCGCGACGTGAGGAACCCCCCCTTTCCCCCCCTTACCCGTGGCTGGGTTTTGACCGCATGGGCCCCTCCTCCCCCCACCCCCCCTTTGGCTAGAGTGGGGGCATTATGACCAAAGGTTGACGGTCCTTTAATCCAAAAAAAACAAAAAAAAAACCCCCCTTAGGCTAGAGGGTGCATTAGGGCCTAAAAGGTTTTTACGCGTCCTTTAACCAAATAAAAAAAAAATCGTCCACCTAGTCTCGACTCTCACGAAGAAAGGGGGGTTGTATGCTAAATTAGAAAAAAGGGAAAAACACATCTAACTCACGGATATTCTTTTCCAGAGAAAAGGTTATTTATATGGAACATGGGATGTAGCCACCTTTACCCTGCATATGGGCCCGGGGTAGAAGGCCCCGAGCTGCTCTGCTAATCGTAAAAGAGGATTCAAGAGAAAAAGCCACCTCGCAAAAAACAGCTTGAAAAAGCGGATTTTTTTACTTCCCCAAACTAGAGGCGAGCTCTGGCAATCGTCGTCGGGGGGACCAAAGTTCCCCCCTTCCCTTGACGACCCCCCGGCGACGATGACAAAGACCAAAAAACGACGAGACAAAAACGATGACGCCGCGACGTGGAAAACCCCCCTTCCTCCCCTTCCCCTGGTGGTTCTGACCACATGGGCCCTCTTCCCCCCACACCCCTTAGGCTAAAAGTGGTGCTTATGCCCCTAAACGGTTGACGCGCCCTTAATCCAATTAACCAAAAAAAAAACAAAACCGAAAACAATGCTCCCACAAATTTTTAACAAAGACGATGACGACCGCGACGTGAGAAACCCTCTTTCCTCCCCCTTCCCTTTGCTGGTTCTGACCATGTTGCCCTAATGATATGCGCCCATAATTCAAATAAACCAAAATAAAATTTAAAAAATACCTAAGCTAGTTTTGGGGGTGCTTTGTTACTCAAGGGTTTTTTGGCCCTGCTAATGGAAAAAAAATGATTCAAAAGAAAAATCCCACTTTTTAAACATCAGCTATAAAAAGGGTAGAATTTTTCCCGAGTCTAGAAGCGACCCCCCCGGGTCGCCGTGGGGGAACTTACCCCTTCCCCGTTTTTTCCCTCCCCGACGCCCCCGTCGGCCCCCGGGGTTAAAAATTGGAAGCTGGAAGCATGGCTCTGCTAATCGTAAAAAGGCTTTTTCAAGAGAAAAAGCCACCTCGCAAACATCAGCTAAAAAAGAGGGGAAATATTTACTCCCCGAAATAGAGGCGACTCTGGCAATCGTCCTAAGGGCCCCTTGCCCCCTTCCCTTGCCGCCCCCCAAACGCGATCCAACGCAAAAAAACGAACGATGACAAAGACGATGACGACCGCGCGTGAAAACCCCCCCTTCCTCCCCCTTACCTGGCGGTTCTGACGAGCATGGGCCCCTCCTCCCCCCCCCCCCCCCTCCCTAGGTTTTAGAGGGGGTTCATTATGACCCCCAACGGTTAACGCACTCTTAAACCTTAAAAACTTAAACGTCTCGCCGAGTTCCATAGGGGGGAAACTGCACGGTGTAAAAAACCATTTTGATACATTGAAGTTCTGGCACGGAAGGTTTGGAAAAATGACAACGGGGTTCTGGCGATTGGTTGTCGGGGATGAATTGAAATTTTTTTGTGGGGGTTAAAACCTTGAGGCTGTTTCCCCCATTTTTTACAATCCTCAGTAAAATAAAGTCAGCTTGTGTACAATAATATTTTGATTGAGGGGGGGTTCATCAGTTAGACGCTCAGCGCACTATCTGAGTAATCGTTCTTCATTAAAATTTTTAGTTGCGCGGGTTCTTGGGGGTTTTTTTTTAATTTGAGCATATTTATTTTGGAAAGTAGGGGCCAAGAGGAAAACATGAGTAAAAATTGGGCGAATTAGTGAGAAATATCTGTCCTAATTGTTTTTGGTCTACTTTTCTTGGTTCGGTTGACAGGCTAGTGCTTCGGGGCCCCATCTCTTACACTTATCTGTGGTTGATCCCCCCTTTAAGGTCAGATCAATGGTTAAAAACCTGACAGTTTTTTAAAATTTTTCTTGTGTTAAAAAAGATTCCTTTAAAAAAAATGACTGGTTTGGACAGAAATGGGGGGTTTGGGGTTTGGAAAACTTTTATACGGCATTGCTTTTACAACGGCCATTTCTTTAATTTATTTATTTCCCTTTTTAAAAAAAAAAATATTTTTGCATAAATCATCCCATCATTTCTATTCTTTTGTTAAAACATAAAAAACAAAATAATCAGAAACACACCCATTAACCCCCTTTAAAATTTTTAGCATCACAGGCGGCGCAATATGCCCAAACCCGGGTTTTGAAGCGCCCTAGTACTAACGCGTTTGTGGGCGGGGACATTTTTGGGTTTTTGTAGCAATAGCGCTCGCTCGGACAAAAAAACATTCTGCTATACAAAAAATTTTGCAAATTTGTCAATAAATCATACATTGGGGTTCCCACAGCCCTAGTTTTTCATATTTTTGTTTTGATAGCCTAAAAAAAAAAAACCGAATATAGTAAATTTTTTGATTTTTTTTAAACTAAATCAAAATTTTTTGAAAACAAATTTTTTTTTTATAAATTATTTAAAAACAAAATAAAAATTTTATTACGAATCAGCCCTTTTATTTCCCTTTCAAAAATATATGTTTTAAATTTCAAAACCTGTGGCGGCAGTCAGCCGAGCAAAAACTGCAAATTGCCTGAATGAATGCATGTTGTAAACCCTGGGCCAATTAAACCTAGCGATCGCCTTTTTCACGAAGACTCTCGAGGAATTAACCCACGGGTCAATCACTTCAGTCAAGAGTGTAACGCAAGATCCCTTAGGGAGAAGCCATTTTGTTTAAAATTTTATCTGTTTATTTGTTTTTGAAAAAATTAAATAAACGCTTAGTAACCATTTTCTCCATACTTTATCAAAACAAAGTTTTGTTTACTCCCCAAAAAATAGAGGCAGCTCTGGCAATCGTCGTCGGGAAACCTTTCCCCTTTCCCCTTTACGACCTCCGCGACGACCCCAGACAATGACACAACAAACGATGACAAAAAACTAGGCACCGCGACGTGAGAACCTCCCTTTCCTCACCCTTCCCGTGGCTGGTTTTGAAAACAAGGTCCTCCTCCCCTTATCCCCTAGGCTAGAGTGGGATTTTTAACCCAAACCCCTGACCCCCCCCTTTCTCCAAAATAAACCCCCAAATTCCCTTTAAAAATAACTTACAAAAAATTTTATTTTTAAATTTACATTGTAAAAAATAAAAATTTTTTTTTTGCTATTTTCCATCCAAAAATCATTTTTCTTTTTCCCTTAATTCAATTTGAAAAAAATTTAATCATCAAAAAAAACCAATAACTAATCTTATCAAATTTTTAATACACAGGCGCGCAATTAAAAACATCCGGTTGAAGCGCCCTAGTTTCTCAGTCTTTTTCGAAAAACATTGTTTTTTGTTTTAAAAAAAACGACCCTTTTTTTTCTATAGTCGTTTTTGATCCCCTACTAACCCAGACTTCAATGGTATGACCACAGTCCACACATGGGTATAGTTCAAACCCCCAAACTTTTCCCCTTCCGGTGTTGTGAAACAGACCAAGCTCCGCACGTGTGCCCGACAGGTTGGGGTTAAACCCCAAATTTTCTTTCCGCCAATTTAATGCGAATACTTTTCTAAACCCCCGCCCCGCCCCCTTTCCCCCACGGATGTTCATATGTGATATGCTTAACAGCTGGGAGCTATGCGCACATTGTTGAGACTCGCTTTTATGGGGGTTTTTGTCAGTTCAAAATGGCCCCCCGGTGACGTGAGAAATAAACAAAAAATCTCAAAAAACAATTCCATTTAATTTTATTTATTTACAATATTCGGGGGGTGAAAATAGGGGCCCCCCAGTTTTAAGCGCCCTACTTTTTAACGTCGTGTACGTGAAGCGCCCTTTCTCCCCTTACTTGGGGAAAGCAATTTGATTCTCCCAATCATAGAAGAAAAAATTCCATCATATGATAACGGCGACAAACTTTTTTTAAATTTCCATCCTAGTAATCTTTTAACAAAATTTTTAAATTACCCTCATAAAAATTTTTTCTTTTTTTTATTTTCATTCACAACATAAATTTTATTTTGCAATTTCTCATAACCCCCCCGGCGGGCGATGACAAGGGCACAACCCAACGATGACAAAGACATGACGACCGCGACGTGAGAAATCCCCCTTCCTCTCCTTTCCCGTGGCTGGTTTGACCGCTGGGCTCCTCCTCCTCCCCCCCCCTTAGGGTAATGGGGCATTATACCTAAGGTTGACGCGTTTTCCTTAAACCAAATAAACCCCAAAAAACCCGCGTCGCGACGTTTTTTTCAATCTAGTTCCCCGTTCTAGATGTCAAGAGTGGATTAAGCAAAGATTGTTGGATTTGCGACAAA